>CAEFZX010018227.1:0-217750 GCA_903066825.1 Alfaro cultratus
GTTTGTCTCGTTTAGCGCCCTGTGTGACGGGGGAACCACATATTTAGGCGGACACACGTTTTTTTTTTTTTATCAAAAAAGAAAAAAAAAAAAAAAAAAAAAAAAAAAAAAGGAGCATGTGTACAACCCAGGAGGTCATGTGCTAGGAGCAGAGTGTAATTGTTTTCCTCATTTCCTCAAGCTTGTAAAGCTGATCCACTATCAGCAGCAGACTGTTATGCCATGAGCATGGCAATGAGGCTGCTTTCTCTGGGTCTTTTGACATTTCGGCCCGTGTAATAGTCAGAAGAAAAAGCTATTAGGCTGGTAATCAATTTGGCTGTTGTGGAAGAAAAAGCACTTTGTAGTTGCCGACGCTCAAAAACATGATTGAAAGTTTCTTATTTGGACCACTTACTTCGTCTTTGGCATGCTTCATTTCTTTTAGGACAAAGAAATCGTCTCATTCGATATACTCAGAAGCAGGTCTGCACAATTATCCAACAATAAAACAATATTACACAAAGCTAATGCACTTAATGAGTGCATTAAATACGAGCAAATATTACAAAATTAGCCGGGCTCAAATATTTTTAGGGGGTCGGGGTTATCAGAAATAGTGTGTGCTGTAACTGGTAGGCATTAATGGAGTGCAGAGAAGCCTAACAGATTATAAACAGAATGACATCAGCTCTGACTCATTCCCACCGAGCTGGAGACAGACTGCTGTGCGGTGAGAGAAAGGTCACCTAAACATCCAATCAAATTACATGATGTGAAGAATTGCAGTGAAAACTAAAAGCCAGTTTAACAACAACCCTAGAAATTCAGCAATGAAGAAAATATATTGTACAAAGCTCATGGTATGCAACCCTAAAACAGGCTAATTTAAAGTTTTTTTGCCTGCGCATCTGGTGTTTCTCAAGAGCCAGTTTCATTTTACTAAACACTACAATTTACTGAGGCGCCTGGGTGGCAGAGAGGAAAACCACTTGGCCTCTGTAACAACAACCTGGGTAAGATGGATTTTAAATCAGCCTTTCAAACAGGAAAAATAAAAAAAAATCAGCGCAGTTCTGGACTGAAATTCTATCAAACATTAGTAACATATTGAGCCTGGACTGCAGACTAAACATTAGAGCCTATACACAGTTCCTCTCTACAGTAATCATAATCAGTTAACTTTTGCACATTTTGTCAAGCGTCAACCACAATGTGTTTTTTGGGGGGGATTTTAGGTGACAGACTGACACAAAGTAGCGATTAATAAAAGTGGAAGGCAAATAGCTCAAAGTACCAAAAAATATATCTAAAAAATTTAAACCAAAAAGTGTGGTGTGTATTTGTTTTCATCCCGCCTCCGAGGCAAAACTTTATTGGCTCTTGGTTCCTGTCAGTTTAGCTGGACAGTCACATCTTAGAGGGAACTTCTTGTGTTTTCCAGAGAGTTAAAGCCTTGGGAGATTGTGTTATAATCTAACTCTGCTTTAAACTTCTCCACTTTACCCCTTACCTGTCTGCTGAGTCTCTGGGACTCATGACTTACTTTGTTCCCCACTCTACCTCCAACGCCTTTACAGAACAGTTGCATTTACAAAAATGTAATTAGACGCAGTTTGAGTCCATTTGCAGTTTAAGTGACTTATAAAAGTAGTTTTATAAAAGTCTTTTAAATGTAAAAGACTGCACAACATCCCATACTTTGTGTTGGTCCATTGGATAAAATCCCCCCAAAAAAAGCAATTAACTAAGTGGTTTTAAAACTGTCTATATTAATATTTGGACCACATTGGTGCACTGATATTTACATTTAAAGCTTAAGTGAAAATGTGTTGAAAACACAGATGCTGAAATATTACATTTACGCTAATTTAACTTGCATGGAAGATTTACAGAGGGAGTTACAAGGCTCAAATAAAGGGTTTATTATTTCTACTGCATTATTATTATTATTTCTACATTTTGTAGAACTCAAAATGCTATTAAATCAGGAAAAAGAAAGGAGAAGAAGATGCACTCTGATGTGGGAGCCAAGCAGAGGAGCGCAGAAAGGCCAAGCAAACTGACAACTTCAGCTCAGGATTAGTTCCATCTCATCTGCGTAAAGACCGACAGAGCTGGAAGGAAGTGGTGTCCAAATCAAAACAGCAGACTTGTGCGTGCGTGTGCGTGTGTGTGTGCATGTGTGTGTGTGTGGTCATTTTCCCTCCATCATGGCCAGCGCACATGTGCTGCACTGCTTAGCAAGTAGCGGAGTGGGGGGAAGCCAGAACTTAACTGCTCCCGCTCATTTCACAGATTTTCCAGACAAATAATATCAGGTTTGTGCCCACTAGCGCCAACCCTTCGTCCGTGCCGGTCTCTCTGGTCTATAATTAAATGGCATTCATTTGATTTGTTCATTAGGTCAAGCCTCGGCTGGGTTGAAGCAAAACGGAACCCTCTTATTAGTGGTTCATGACTCCACTCTCTCCATGGTGAGCGCTGGAAGCTCTGGTGAAAAACAGCCCAGCAGCAGTGGGAAGCTGAAGCTGTCAGAAAGATTTTCCCTCTTTTTAAAAAAAAAAAAAAAAAAAAAAACCTTAAAGCCCACCTCTTCAAGAAGAGAGGCGATGGGGAATAACAGTGTATTTTCAAAATGTCAAACATGGAACCAGAAAATTATAGAATACCATAATATTTTTTTGGCCGAGGTGATTTATTTTTCCATGCACGTTGTAATCTGACTTTCTCCTTCTTTGCACTCTTAAATTCGAACATGACTTTAATCACAGAATATAATATCCAGTTTCATTATCATGCGCAGTGGGAAAGGATTGAAATCTGGGGCTTTATGTTAGAATTTCTAGGCTATTGAAGTCTAACATATTTCTTTAAGCTATAAAATCATAATGAGTCTATCATTTTTCACTCCACCTCTGTCAAGCTCATCTCATTTCTTCCCATTTCAGAGCCACAGGATGATTTGGATAGAGATTTTTGCCTTTGTATTGTCATTTCCTAGCTTCTTTTTTTAATTATGGCATTGTAATGAAGTTTATCTTGGAGTAGATTTGTGAGAATTCCTGCTGCTCAGGTTCTCGACACACATACTATGAGATGCACTTTGAAGTGGTTACAAATACGTAAATAACTTTGCAACAGAATTGTGGCTCTGCCTTGAGCAACAGTTACAAACTGTTGCAGAATAAATAGAAGTACAGAAAAAATTTACTCAGGATTGGTTAATAGCATATTTTTACAAAGCTGCTTCAAAGTTTTTTTTTGTCCAAATATACACAACAAATCAGCATTTTCTTAAGTTTTGATGAGGATAACCTTCAGTGATGCATTGTAAACAACTTGTGGAGAAAAGGCTGAGGACACATGGAGGAACAAACCTCTATCCCTTGGGTAACAGGATGTATTAGTCACTGCTTTAACTACACAAGCAGCATATACATCTGGAAGAAAGACACTGCTGTGTTTCTGTCTCCACAGATATGTGTCAATCCAGCTTGAAGTAACGTCTAGATAGAATATCCCTCTGTCTAGACAAAGTGGTTGGTGCGCTGCAAGATATATTGATGCTGTAATGAGTGTCTAATTTTAAAAACAGCAGGACTTCCACCTCCAATTGACCAAAGTGGCAAATGGTTACATTGGAAACTGAAAGCAGATTGTTGGACAGCCATTAATGTCAACTAAGGGTGCAACAGGTGCTGCCCTCCTCTGAAGAGCTGTCTGTTCTCCTACATCTGAAAATGGATCCACTTCATCAATATCATCCAGACAAGAGAAACACAGTTTGTGTTAGTTATTTTCCAAAAACATTTTACATTACAGGTGAGGTGAAGGCACATCTTCCCATCTCTCAAACGTCTTTCTTGTAAAATTACTGTTCAACAAAGGTTACAAGTGCCAGAAAATCATTAAAAAAAAAAAAAAAATTAAAAATGATCGTGTAACAGGTACAGGAAGGAAATCCAGGTGCCCTTCTCCCAAGCAACACTCTAGTTCATTCTGGGAATCCAAAGAATCTCCAGGAGAAAAAGGAATGGTTCGTTTTTCCACGTCTTCTCCTCTGTAGGATGAACCAAGATGGCCAATTCCTTTTTGATGCAGAGAACTAGTAGCTCAACTTACAGCTGTCTCATGCATCCTCATCTTTTCTATACATTTAAGTTCTAACAACATACTGAGGAAATAAATTGGTGCTTGTATTCGGCACCCTGTTCTATTATCCATAAGACTTAAACCACGACCAGAGACGAGGACTGAACAGTAGACAGACTGCTTTCTCACTAAGCTTTTTTAACTCCCACATATCGAGGAAGCACGATAATTACCATTGATAGACAAGATTGTAGTTACTTAAGTTCCTTCATTTGAGGCAATGACTTCTTTCCAGGTTGTTTTTAATATTAAGGTATGGTCCAGATTTTCACACTTTTTGCTTTCACTTAACATCCAAAATATTGCTATGCTTAGTCAGTCCCATTTTAATGCCACGATGCAGTAAATATGTAAACATGTGAGCAACGCAGTGTGGCTGACGTCCGCAAAGCCTTCTGCCAAACTTAGAAATGATCCTATTTTTTTTGCCGGACGCCAAAGTCAATCTTCAGAAATCACACCGCTCCAACAGGAAACTACACGAGTACAATGTCCATATTTTCCAAATAATTCACCAAGACAGACTACATTTGCCTGAAATACTTGCAATATTTATGCATTTATCTGTTATGGCTATGCATACACGGAAAACATGCAAATATAATTCTGAAACTTAAGTCAAAATTCAAAGTTACTGCACCAGTCAAGATAGACAAAGTGGGAGAGCAATTGAGGGAAAAATATTAATACCCACCCCAACATACAATGCAGTAACAAAGCGACAGTTTTAATAAATATGTACAAAAAAAATCAATAAATAAATATATTTTGTTTATAAAAGTTACATACTGCAGCTTTAAAACATCACTTGCCTTTCCTGTAAAATACATTGGACTGCCTTGGATATGGATGGTGTTATGCAAATAAACCTGCCTTGTCTTGAGTTTACAACAAATGTTTATAGCAAAGCTCTGGGGCCTTTAGGGAACAGCTGTATTTATACTGATATGAAATTACACACATTTGGACTGTTTTCTAATTACATCACTTCTGAAGGCAAAAGATTGCACTGGATATTATTCTAGGGGAAGCAGCAGTAAGGTGACTAAACATAAATATACACATGGAGAAGATATCTAAAATGATGCAGCGAATAAAATAAACATGAAATGTGGAAGAGTTCAAGAGATATAAATACTTTTGCAGGATATATTCAATACATGTTTAAAAATGCAGATGGGTGATCAATGACAAAGATGTGTTATTATTTAGACATGCTGAGATGAGATGATAAATGCTTTAGAAGTCTGATGGGCGTTATACCTCAGAGGGTTTCTCTCACATGGAAAGAAGAACACCGACAACAGCAGCTAAAACACAACAAGCTTGTCGAATCAAACACATGCAGTTTGTTTCTGGTTCTTCGTATCAGCAGTGTAAATGTGGCCTGGGGGACATTTGCAGCACTTTTCATGATTTCATGTGGCTTCTGACCCCAGTTTATGAATTGTGCAAATGTGGCTCACCCGCCACTAGCAGATTGACACTTTTTAAAAGACAAAATTTTCCAACATCAAAATCTTAAAATGTTTAATACAACACTAAGTATTAATATTGTATTAACCACATTTTTTACATTTTAAGTTAGAAATAATCAGAACCCCAGAAATCAAGTAACTTTTACTTAAAAGCAGATCTGATTGAACTAATTTCTTAAACTTGGTTAAACACAGCAAGTGCTTTAGAGGAAGAGTGTCCCGTGTCCTGCTCTTGATGCTGAGCACAAACTACAAACGTTTTCTAACCCAAAATACACCAAATGAGGTTCTACAATAATTTATAAATTGACTATTTGTTCTATTAAAACATGAAACAGAACCACTGAAAGTGATTGTACAATAACATTAATAACAATATCCAGCAGCATCACTTGGAAGACCAAGAAACAGAGGCTTTACGCACCATCAGGGTGTCAGAACTGACTCCCTGCACAATTACTGGATATGGTGCTGCTGTAATTAAAGTCCACTTTCAACGCTCCACACACCATGACCTTTTCCAGTGCAAACAGCCATTGTCTCGGCTAAACCCAGGGCCCCTCCGCTGGGATGTAAATGGATATTTTATGGTGGTAAAACAGAGAAATTGATCCAGATGATGGCATTCACTGAAAAATGTGTTGGAACCTCATCTGAAAATCTGATGGTGTTTCGCTCTTATTATTAGTGGCTTTCATTTGCAACTCTGGCAGGAAGATTTAAGAAGCCAGAAAGCCCCCTGATAAGCACCATTATAGCCCATAATCAGAAGCTATGAAGATGATGGTGATGTTTCCCCTGGCGCCGCGCTGCCAGGTTTTTATTCCATGTCCCTTGAAACTCCCCTGTCAATGCTCAGGCCTGATAGCAGAGAGGGCTGTTTGTTTAACTTGTCACTGGAACAGCAGCGTTGAGAGGGAGGGACCAGACGGAGGAGACGAACACACTGGGATTCAGTCTAGAAAGAGCGCAGTCCTCCTGATCACTGATGTGAACCTTAAGGACACTTGAGGCAAACCAAAGAATTACAGAGCACAGCACTCAGAGCAAACTAAGGCTGAGATTTCTTCCCCCCGCCACCACCACAGATAAATGGCTGATTCTTACATCAATCAAGACGCTGAAGTGCAAGAGTCTGCAACAGCAGCATTCCTTTTGTACCTCTAAATGAATCGGGCACAGGAAGAGAAGCTCGGTCATACGCCACAGATTTTCCATCCAACACGAGGCTGAATGTGAGCAGACACAGACGTGTGCGCCCCTTGTCTATGAAACAGCACTCTATTTTGTTCCATTTAAGCTTTTTATATTCAGTAAGAAGGAGAGGCACAAAAGGGGCCTAAAGCTGTCTTGGGTCATTTAACCACACATTTTCCTTCTTCTTCCAGAATGTGTTTTCTGGCAGTCAAAGCACAAAGAGGTGACAGATTAGACGGGGAGTTCCTTTACAGGCTGGCTGTGGGCTTCAGGAGGGTGGGCCTGCTCGCTCGTGCTCGGGGCGGCAGCGCCACGCCTGTCACTGTTTGATGGGCCAGCGCAGAAGTGCAGTCACGGGGAGGTATGATTGATGATATTATGTACTCGCGCAGGATCCGAATGCCAGCACACTCCTGTGATTTAATCCCTGTTTCTTCATTAAACATCCAGGCACAGCAGATGGACTGCACAACATCCAGGCTCGCTTTCCCCGAGGCCAAAGCCAGACCAACATTACTAATTGATTCTCATAGACAACTCATGCAGAATACAGCTTAATGCATAGAAAGACAATATGATGCTGTTAAAAAGTATGTACCGGTACCTCTCTCAATTATTTGACTTTTGTTGCCTTGTCATCCGTAAATGTTTCAGAATAAAATACTTTTTAAATTAAGACAAAGACAATGTGAGTAAACATAATGCATGAATCTCAATTTAAAAACCCTATCCAAACCAACCGAGCTCATGTGACAATATAATTACCCCTATAAGATAGATTATCAATTACCTGTGATTAATCACATTTTTCAGTTTCATTCGGTACCACCTGGCCTGAGTACTTCCTAACTTATAGAATCAATAAATTACTAACTAGTTCAAGCCATAGATGCCTCTGCTAAGGTAAGTGTTCACGATTTATCAATAGAACAAAACTGGTCAGTTATTTATCCTATAATAAAGTTTCAAGACCAAAACCAATTTAGATCAAAAAAGAAAAAAACGACGAGATCCATCTGTGAAAATACATTGAGGATCCCCCATGAGTTTTGCAAAATATTACAGTATGTGGACTGAAAGTGAAACTTCTCGTAAGGTGTGTGAGTGTGTGTAGTATTTACATTTGGTATAAAAACAACATAGCATTTCTGAAAAAGAACGTCATAAGTCATCATACAGTAAAATCTGGAAGTAGTGTTAAGAGTCTAGGAGATTTTCTAATTCATGACTTCACCCTTGAGCAAGAAAAGCCTGGAAGCCTGATGTGAGTTTGCGACTATAACCTTGGAGTTCTTGCAATGCAGACTAGGGATCCAAAGCAAAACAGCAAGTCAATCTCTAAATGGCTAAAAAGAAAAACACAAAAGTGGGAAATGTGGTGTAAAAAAGACTGGACTTCCATCAAATTCAAATGTTTTTATCATCTCATCTGCTTTTTGTATTTATTAAGGTTATCTTTTCTTACATTAGGTTTAATTTTATCATCTGAAAAACAGAAACAGAAGAACCATTTAAGGGGGCAAATAGATTGCAAAACTGCACAAATAATTCAAAAAACAGCACTGACTTAAGTGATGTGGAAAAAGTCAAAATTAGAAACTTGTAGAAATCCCTGCCTTAGTCATCATAAGTGTTAAAAATATTTACTGCAGTACAAATAAAACCTGTATGACATTGACATTTTAGTTTTATGTACCTTTGGAACAAAAACATCAAAAAGGAAATTAATTTGACTGCTTCTCTTGTGCAACAATGACCCCTAGTGTTAACGCAAGAAACCTCATGCTTTGAAACCTAAGCATCTCTCTGCACAAACGCAATACCAGAGATGTGGTAATCCCTTTGCCTCATGTTAAAGTGTAAAACATGAGGGTCAAGGTATACATTGACAGCAACCCCGATAATCCAAACTTCTGAACGAGCGTCGAGGCTGTCAGACACGAAATCCAAGAAAAAGCACAGCTACACAACCCTGAGTAAGCCAACCATCCCCCAGTAAGACCACAAAGGCTTCTTTGTACTTGGATGGCATATATAAAAGGAGTTGAATTGTTTTGGCTGGAATTTTCAATTACAATTTGTTTTCTCTACGTTAAAAAAGTGTTATAAAACCTCTCTTAAATATTCTAGACATATTTTTATTTAAGTGCACAAGTAGACATTCACAGCCAGAAATAAAGCAATCGGTGTTTGGATTGGTGTTTGCAACATTTCTCAATTAACTCAAAGTGACACAGATTCAACAGAAAACAGGAAACCTACCGGAGCTCCTGGAGATACACAACCCCAGATTAAAGAGGAGGTGGCCCCTGATGCATCACTGGTAGCGACAAATTATCATCCATAGCAGTCCACCACATTACCATCAATCTCTCTTTTGAAAGACAAAAGTATCCCTCCATGCTAAATCATGAAATCAATGCATTTCTATCACTGAGAGGGATCGGTGCTCCAGTGATCTCTGTGGGTGAGTAATGTGAAATCCATCGCAGGTTAGCGCTCGTGGCCCGGACATGATCAAAGACAAGAGCCCAGAAAAGTTTGTATTGATCAGCCGTCACAAAGCGGCAGCTGAGGAGTGGAAATGTGATTGGAATTTGAAACACTGGCAACTGAAGACAAAACGACTTGATCTTCTGAGAACAACAGATCCATTAGCGTGTAGCATAATACTGATTTACTGTAACAGAGGAGATATGATTGTTGGTTAAATTTTCAGAAGTGACTATCATCAGCTATTCTTTTGAAGTGTAACTTTGTATTACGATTATAAAATCAGGTTAACAGTTGTGGGGAAGCTCAAATTTTCAAAGATGTGGAGGTCAAAGGTCTAACTTAGCTTAACAGATTTTTTTATTCTTGAAGCATATGCTCTAATGAGACATCGCCCAGAAAATAAATGTTAATAGATAGAGGTGTAATAGTACATATAGTCATACTGGATCTTATGGTCCATACATCACTTATTGAAAGGTTTCACACATGTTTTTCCATTGGATTTTGCTAACCAACAGAAAATTTGTTGATTAAGCTAACATTTAAAGCGCTCCACACCAAAACGGTGCAGGAATGGATGGTAATGAAATGTGGGCTGAACTTCCATCAACCACTTTTTTTATTTATCTTTTTTCCTCATCATCAGAGAACAATGACATGGTGGTAGCTGTGATATGGGCAGCCAAATAATTATATAACAACATGCTGCTTCTGTATTTATTTTAAATCCTTGAAATCTGAGGTTATTTTTTAAAACTTTGGAGATTGCCATGCAACATTCACAGATCTTAATAAAGTTTAATAAGCAACATTAAATACCCTACAATGCATTGTCAAACACTTAATAAATACTAATTAGTTTTTCACAAGTGACTCCTAGTGTTCAAACATTGTAACATCAGGTCAGTGAGTGTTAAATATTCGTAACTTTTCACTTTGATTTTTTTTTTTTTAAAAGGAGGGGAAAAAAAGTCAGTTTTTGCTCAGTGGCCATGCATGTTTGGATGAAGGTTGTGCTTTAATTTTGCATTCAATTTTCATTTGGAATCACAAATGTTCAACTTATACTTATTTGTACTTATTTGATCTTATTAAATCATTTTCACATGTAGTACTGGTAGTGGATATGCTCCTTAGCACATAAGAACAGAACTACACTAACCAGAATTGCTAACAGCTGTTAGCTTGTCACTGAGCATAGCAGTTAGCATATTGCACTGGTTTGATTAACAAATGGAGAGCAGCAAGGTTAGCTTCTGTTTCATCATTAGAAGTTCTGACTTCAGAGGAAGAGGGCGACTGAAACTTGTTCTTGGTCCTCTCTGCTTCAGGTTACACAGTGAGTCCTCAGATTGTTCGCCACATATTTTGTGTAGTTTGTGTTAAAAGCCAGTCTTTTTCATATGGCTGCAGTTTACCTTTGTTTTTAGCTTGTGAATCACTGACAGCAGAATTTCTCTTGAGCACTGCTAAAAAGCTAGTCAGGTAACAACAGAGTTACTTATAGTACAGTGCGCACAACTACAGGACTGTTCGTTTCTCCCTCTTAGACTGCATGAGAATTTCAGAAAGTTTTTATTTTAAAGAAATTACAAGCTCTTAAGTTGTAAATTACAGTTAGGCGTTATTTGCTGTTGCTAACGTAGAGTTCCCTGTAAAAAGTGTGAAAGAAACCAAGTACTTGATCTTTGCATTTGCTTCATTTTGCTACTGTACCAAACTTGTACTGAACCATGACCCGATAACTCGGTTTGGTACTGGACCGTGATATAGGTGTATGGTCACACCCCTACTAATAAATTTTTTGGGGAAAAGTAAAGCAGGAATCCTTACCTTTAGCCACTTGGGATTGAGCCCACAGGCTTTTTCAGCATCCTCCAGAGCTGCTTGGTGCCGGCCCAACTTGAGGAACGCCGCTGAACGATTGCTGTACAGGATGCAGTTCTGTGGGTCGGCCTCCAAAGCATCGCCGTACAGACGCACAGCCTCCTGGAAGTCGCCCCTCTGACACGCCTCGTTACTCTGCCGCACTTTCTCCATGAACTCAGCCTTGCTTAGTGCACACCGCGACCCGTCGTCCACGGCAACGCACCGAATGGGCCTTCCCGCTGTCCGAGAACCAAAGACAGAAAACTGGAGAAATAGAAAGAGAGACGAATTAACTTGACTAGAAAACGTGCCAACAAAGAACATAGCAGGGGGGTTTTTCCCCTTTCCCAGGACCACAGGTAAAACTAATTTTGTTAACAAAGGCTGTGCTCCAACGAGCGTTCTGGTAAACCACAACAAGCAGCCAAATAAACCTGGATATTCCTGTGCTGAGCTCTGGCTGCCAAAACGCCTGCTGTCCACACACACAAACAGCAGCTGAAGTATGAGGGAATGTTAATGAAGGATGGCGTGAAAGAGAGTCACACAAATTGCGCCTTTCTTCTCGCATCAAATGCAGATGTTCTGTTAAAAAAAAAAAGCCAAATTCTAGACCTAAATTCAGGTGTTAACAAAACAAAACAGTGTTTTCTATGTGTGTTACTTTTAACTATTGACATTCTAAAGTTGCTGATAGAAACATGGAGAGTCTGAAATTTTTCATCTACATATTAGTGTTTTGTTTTTTTTTAAATGAGTTGTGTCCTGCTCTATATAAATTTAACAGACTTTAAAAGAGTCTAAGATTACTTTAGTTATTATGAAATATTTATGTCTTTGTTGTCGAGAAACTGATTGTGATCACCAGTAAAAATTAGCAAAATGTCTAAAAATAAAGCAACAATAAGCATAATTTTGAAGTTGCGCAATCTTTCATGAACATTTCAGAAACATCAAAGCTTTAATTTTTGTTGGTTGTTTTATGTTAAGTCATAGACGGCACTATTATTGGCACCCTGGTCAATAATTTGAATAATTCCCCTTGCAGTCAGGGCAGCACACACGTTTTCACCAAAAAACATTTCTCAAAACTGAAGTAAAGAAGTCTTTGACTATTCTTCTTTGTCCGATCTCTTGAGATCATCACATCCCAGTTTCTCTCTTTCGCTCCCTTCATTTCAGCTCACACATGTTCTCTCTAGTCTAGTATTCATGAAGAAAGCTGATTTTGTGTCTGGTGAATCATTTCTGTGATAATTGGACCACGTGTTCTGTCTCACTGTCTCCCCCCTAGCAGTTTATTCAAGCCAGTTTCTGCATTTCGAAGAGTCCATGACGCCATCCAGCCCAGCACCACATACAGACGGATCATGGATTACAACTGTCACCTCATGACTAAAACCAATTTTAAACCACAGACAATGTCCAAAGTATCTTGTCTCAGTAGGAAACGTCATGAGCACTTCATGGTTATGGAGATATTGGTTTCATTTTCCAAAAACACAAATTCCTGCTTTGAAGACTGTAGTATCCCTGTGCTTGATTGGATCATAAACTTGCCTGGCCCAATAATTAAGACACTTTAGAGACCATTTTTAAGAGGAACATGTGAGACGCCTCGGTCAACAATCCCATATTCTGTTCGGTGACTATGAATTATTACCGTCAGCAAAACGCTGCATTCAAAGGATGGCAAGGAAGGCCTTTTATACACTCCTTCAAGTCGTTTTTATTTGATATATTCATTTTTATTAGGTGGGACTGATGTTTTAAATAATTTAAATCGGTCCAAACTGTATTCTTATGATCTGTACTGTACGTTTATGTCAGTATCTTATTGTCTGTATCTTGCACTTCTGCTCTCAATAAATTTCCCTTAGGGGACAATAAACTATCTTACCTTATCTTAACAATGCAGTCAAACTAAACATTGGCATTAAAGCAACCCAGGCTTCCTGGACACCTCAGAAGAGCTACAGGTTAATCTCCTCCATGCCATGCTGTGTTGACGCTGTAATTCATGCAAAAGAAGCGCTGTGTGAGATTATAGTAGTGCAATAAAAATATCCATTTTTTAAAATTTCTTGAAACTGCAGCTCAGTCCAATGTGCTTCTGCTGCTCACATCTGTTAAAACTGTATTTATCTGGACCCAGCTGTTCAAACAGGCATCAGCAAAGTAAAACTGAACCCAATAAAGACACAGACGAATTTCCTCCTTCCTGGCTTAACCTGAGTCCTCCTGTATTGCTGCGTTTTGTTTATCCCTGTTGCCTCAGTCCCTCTCCGAGCAGGAGGAGCGGCTAACCTGACTCAAGGTCTCCAGCGACTGCACCCAACCAGCAACAACCGACTGATTACACAATGTAGGTTAGAGTTGTTAACATTAAAACATTTGCTAGGAGTTACTAAATCCAGAAATCCATCTTCGGCCTCTCATTTCTGGAGCCAGCGTCCACTGCACCTCTTTTCTCACCACACCTCCTCCAGCTGAATTGTGGGATAGGGCAAGCTTGGTAATTACTTCCAGAGGCCCACAGAGAGAGAGGACCTGCTGAAATGAGAGCTCTGTGGATCAAGTAAGTTCAGCATTAAGCAAAGTTACAATGCAGCATCGGTGCTAATCAAAGGGCTTGATAGTCTCTGTGCACGGTAAGTATGTGAACCTTAATAGAGCTGCAGGTAACCTGGAAGCTCTGTGCTGTTTCCATGGTAGACTTTAAGGCTTTGAGTAAACGCACATATGCAGTGGGTGAGTGACATCCACTCTGCAGGCGTCACCCATGCCAACATGCACCCAATGAAGTGTCAGGAGAGGGATCTATAATAGATCAGAGGTCCCATGCAGCTTTCTCCTTCCCAAGGAATCTGCAGCAGCACACTGGGGGCTGCCTTCTGTATGTGGGCAGCACTGGCAGGAAGGGTGGAGATGGGAGAGATAATGAGAGCCTGCACCAACACAGGACGCACACAACACACGCATACTTCCAACGTGATCACACGGAGATCCACTCAATTCCACTCAGACTTAATCATGCAGACAGAAAGGTCGGATTGAGGGGATAATGAGGGAACTAACTTTCTGCTACAGACTATGCAAGCAATGCAAGCTTCTAAAACAACAATAATACGTGTTTTGCATGATTGTACCTTTTGAACAATAAAAAAAACAAAAAACCTTTCATGCTGTCTAGCGTCTGCTCCAGCAGTCCCCAGACGCCCAGGACGCACGGCTGGAAAATCAATAAGATTTTTACGAGGTCATTTTGGAATTTTCTCCGCTGAATGCGGGGCAAAATATACACGAAGCAACAAACCGGACCCAAAGGAAAAGAAAAAAAGAAACGCGCAAAGCCATTGTTCTGGAAAGCTGTTTACCTTTTCTTTCAGAGTCGCTTGCTTCTCCATCCTGGCTGACTGCGTGTGTTTGTATAACGGCTTATCGGTCTCATCCCATCCCAGTCTCTGCAGATTTAGTGTCGAGTTTTTGTGTGTGCGTGTGGGTGGGTGTGTGCAACAAGAAGTGCTTCAAAGTTTGCCTAAAGAAAGTCCTCTTTGCGTGGTTGAAGATGGTCGATAAGCGCCAAAGGAAGTCCACGAAAAGCTGAGCTGCATACGCTGTTCAGGAGAAACTTTCCTCAAGGAAAGTGCGCCATGTTGTCAAATCTTTTTCCTTTTTTTTCTCTTTCCTTTTTTCTCTTTCCTTCTCTCCCCCTGTTGCCACAGCGGATCTGATGCACACAGAGGGAGGATAACGTTCCTAAATCGGGCCATAATGCATCGGTTAGGTGTGCAGAATGATCAACTCTTTGTCAACTGTTTGAAAAACATGTCTTGCGCCTAATTTATGTTGTGACTTTTTTTTGCCAATCATCCCCTGTACGGAAGAGGATTAGGGCCACCGAAAAAAAAAATATAATAAATTCTGACTTTAAAGACAGAATTCTGAGATTAAAGATTAAAATCATAATTCTGAGATTAAAGACAGAATTCTGAGATTAAAGACAGAATTCTGATTTTAAAGAATTCTGAGATTGAAATCAGAATTCTGATTTTAAAGAATTCTGAGATTAAAGTCAGAAATTTTATTTTATTTATTTTATTTCATTTTAATTTTTTTGTCGGTGGCCCTAATCCTCTTCCGTACCCCTGGGACAAATATTTTATTTTATTTTATTTATTTTTTTTACACGTCCATTCAACTGAACAGCATTGCACGTAAAATTACTGGAAATTAAGTTTACTGGTAAAATATACGAACTTGCAAATGTTTGAAAGAATCAAGTCAAACACGAACTTTGCTGCATGTGCTGGCCCATCATGCTCAGTGGGAATCTTTTATATTGCCATGCATGAACCATTAGGCTGGATATTAGACATTAAAAGGAACATTTTTAGGGACTACTTGTCGCTACCATGAGCGTACACAAACTTCACATTTCAGCATGTCACCGTCCCATTGTTAGCTTCCACACCTCCAACTACACCACCAAATATTTTCCAACAGTAATCTAAGTTATTGAAAGTAGTGAATCTTCATGTGTTCCTCCATCTTTCTGCAGTGTAAAGGGCACACAGTTCACTCCTCAGTGTATGAATGAGATGATAACTGTTTTACTTGCTTCTAGCTGATATTTTATTCCTGCTGGAGGTCACTGAGACGCATGTAAGCAGTTTTTTTTATTATTTATTTACAGCTACTTTCATGGAAATAGAGTATACTTAAAATAATATTACCATAGTTGTGGTCTGTGGTTCAAGGATCTGGCATCAATTAATTCCATAAAGTGGCCATTTTGGCTTTGCAGGAAAACTGCCGGAAGGATTATAAATAAGGTGCCATTTTGGGTCTCTATGTTTTTGTTGAATAGATGCACCTAATGATTTTATGTAATCCGCTCAGTTGTTGTGCCAGTGCATAAATCAGAAAATCAACACAGGCACATTTTCATGGCAGAGCGACTCCAAATGAGTCAGACTGGATGTCCTCTCGCTATAAAACACTACTGGCCATCACATTAACTATGCTGCCATGTCTAATGTTAAATCTCTAATAACTGCTTTCACATTTCTGGCTCTGAAAACACAGATTGCACTAAACTGCAATGAAACCAGATTCATATATTTCTTGCAAGTCCAGATCCTCACCAGGAGGTGGTGTGAGACTCTTTAGCCAGGAAGCCTCCAACCTGGTGAGTCATGGTAGCTGTCGATATAAAAATAGGAAAATGCATACCGGTACATACATAAACACATATTGACTGAAAACATTTCACAAATTCTAATGGAGAATTTTCAGGCTATGTGTCTTAAACTTTGTTAAAATCACATCTTAAGGAAAAATGAGAATGCTGAATAAGCAGGATAATTTTGATGAGAGGAATTCTTGATTGGTAATCATTAGAAAAGACCCCAATCCACCTTTTCTCTTTAATGTGTTTGACTGAACCAGGTTTCTCACTCGACAATGCTTTCAAGAAAAGGTTTAGAAAGAGAATCCAGAATAATTACTTTTTTCAAGCCTTAGATTTGTTTCTAGCTGATAGAATAATGTCGCTTTCTTTCACACAGAGTGATACATGTGTCGAATTAGGTCAAATAAATAATAATTAATAGCATATATTAATCAGGTTGTTCATTGTGTAACACATTCAAGTGTTAAAACGAATTTGGTAGAATATTTTTCTCCTTTAAAATAAATAAAAAAATTTAAAAAACAGGCCTTGTCAGATAAAAGTCCATGTCAACAAAAAAACAAACACAAATACACAAATAAAAAACACAGAACTGAAAAGCTGCTGAGTAAATCTCAACACTGCTTGCATCATGTTTAAAACAAATTTGCTTTCAGCTTGGACAGATATTTTCAGCCCGCCAAGTAGACAGATTTTACAGCCCTGTGTCCGGCTCATCAGCCTAAACTCCGGCTCATTCAGGTTTGAACCGTCCACTCACCCAGGACCGGCCCAGAACCTGTTTTTGGCAGCTGCTAAAATTGTCTCACCTCTTTTGGCAGTGCCAGCTGTGAGCACAATTCCTTTAGAGGGGGGACAACATGCAAATGCTTAACCGTAAAACTGTCATGTATTCCTTCAAAGGTGGGGAAATGACGATTATCATGATTCACCCAAGAGTTAAAGCATTTTTAAATAAGATCCGCGTGCAGGAGTCCTTTTATGTGATCTGTATTTGGTCCCTTTTAGGTGGTGAACAAAGCTAGGACAAAATAAACTGCTTGAAAATCTAAATGAATACATCTGATATTGACAGGTTTTGGCAGCTTGGAAGAATGGGATTAAATGCATTGGGTGTAAACTCATCGATCTTCCCCCCATCCCATCCTGGCTGTGACTGGGGAGGGGTCTGCTTCTCAGAATGCCTTCAGATGATTGGATGGAGGTGTGTCTCCTTCGATAAGCCCACTCTTAAAGCAGGTATATATTCATTTTACATACAAAAAGCCCAGATATAAGAGCATTAAGGATAAGTCACATCCAAACCCTTGCTTGATTCCCTGTCTTGCTTTGGTAAGTTGAAGCACTCTCAAAGCAGAGGGTAATGATGGGGGAAAGAATCAAAAAGATCCAAGTTTCCATGTGGACTTAAACAGCAAACAATGTCGCATCTTTGTCCCGATGAAACATTTCCCTTCCTGTCTGTAATCAGTGAGATGAAGACCCAGCAGCCTCTTCACGTGACCACTCCAGTGAGGCAGAGCATTGCTCTCACTAAGGCGGCTGGCACCTCTGTTTACCTCAAGCTGGACTCGTCCCAGCCTGCAGGCTCCTTTAAGATCAGAGGCATCGGTCATCTCTGTAAGACAGTAAGTAATCTTCTGTTGTTTTTTTAATATATAATCAGTGCAAAGGTAAGAAACCAGTGCAAAGGTATGTTTGTTCAGGCAGCACAAGCATAGACTTGTTGTGAACTTGTGCTGACTGAGTTGGGTTTTTGCTGTTGTTGTTGTTTTAGTGGGCAGAGCGAGGTTGTGAGAGATTTGTCTGCTGTTCAGGTAAGTGCATTGTGACAACACAAAATCTTACCAAGTATTTTTGGGTCTAGTTTTTAGTGGAAACATATCAATACACTGGAAATAAGACGAAACTAACTTACAAGTAACTTTTCAGCAAGAAAAGTAAATAACTCAATGAAAATTATTTCACCTGTAACATGGGAAAATGTGTTAAGTAAAATAATCTGTCAGGGAAAAAGTATATTTTTATTAATATGAAGGAATTATTTACGTAATTCAACCTCCTATGTCTTGCTGAGAAATAGGACTTGAAGTTGTTTTTCTTACTTCAAGTGCACTAAGATATCTGCACTAGAAGCCAGACAAAAAATATTTGAGGATTTGGGTCTCAACAGGAGGAAACGCTGGTATGGCAGCTGCTTATTCTGCCCGCCAGCTTGGGGTTCCTGCCACCATCGTGGTTCCAAGCGTCACCCCCAACCAGACGGTGGAGAGGCTGAAGGACGAGGGGGCAAATGTTGTCATTCATGGGAAGGTTGGTTAATAACTCAGCTGTGATCACGTCAATATTATCAGATTTTAAAAATCGAATGTAGTTCCAATTGAATCTTTATTTTATTCACAACAGTGTTTAGGAAACCGGTTCGTATCAGAAGAAGATGAAAAGTATTGCTCAAAAATCATGTCTGGATAGATTCTTACCTAACCAAAGCAGGGGATAAAACAAGTTAAAATTCTGAACATTAATAAAGATGTTTTTTTTCCTGATAGGCTTTTTGTCATTTTAACCGAGTAAGCAAAGTTGTGTCTCGTCCTTTTCAGGCTCTGAATGAAAACATTAGTTACGGTCAGCAGCTTGTGGAAAACAACCCAGGCTGGATATTCGTCTCTCCCTTTGACGACCCGCTCATATGGTGAGACAGAGTCAGCTCTATGAGCACAGTAAAAGTATTTATACCTTCAGAGCTAAAGCTGAAATTTGCAATGCATTTATTGGTATTTGATGCAAGATACCAGCACAAAGCAGGGCATATATTTAAAGTGAAAGGGAAAAAAGAGACATAGTTTTTTAAATTTATTTTCACAAATAAAAAAATTAAAAAACACACAAAAAAACCAAAAAGAAGGTGATTCATATGTCCAAGTTGTCCTGAGAACATAAAGCTCACAGTGAAGCATGGAGGTGGTGGAATCATGCTTAATCCAAATGAGAATTTATGGCAAGATCTGAAAGATGCTAGTCTGTAGGAACTCCATCCAACCTGATTGAGCCTGTGCTACATTGCAAAAACAAAAAGAATGGGTAAATACCCATTAATGTGCAAAACCGTTAGAGACTCACCCTAAAAGACTTGTAGTGCAAGGAATTTCCATTTGCTTAGTGAGTCTGAACACAAATACAAGCCATACTTTTAGATATTTTTTTTAGATTTTTATTCTGTAAAAGAATTTTGAGACCATGCATCATTTCTCTTTGACTTACTTTGTGTTTCTCTGCCTTGAAAAGTCCCAATAAAATTTAATGTTTCAAAATGTGACAAAGAACTCAAGGGGTTTGAATACTTTTGCAAGGCACTGCTGGTACAAATCAAAGTCCAACTCATCATGTTCATTACTAACAGTGATGGTTGTCTCATCATGTCCGGAACATGAACAGCCGCAGAGGATGATGGAGGGAACATTTCAGATATCACACGGTTAATATTAACCGCTTGTTGACAAGAGTTAGAATGTCGACGTCGAGGCCACAAATATGTGAAAACAGCACACCATTTGACATTAGAGCAGTTGCATTGAGTAAATCCGGCTGCACTGTCCACAGATTGTCCGCATTAGTGTAAATTGCAGCTTCGCTTTGTGAAGGGAAGGACACACATCTTTGGTGAAGGAGCTGGAGTGCGATCTGAAGGAGAAGCCTGGAGCCATAGTGCTGTCGGTGGGAGGCGGAGGCCTGCTGAACGGAGTGGTAGAAGGACTTCGCCGTGCTGACTGGGCCGACGTGCCAATCGTAGCCATGGAAACCGTAGGAGCACACAGCCTGAATGCAGCAATGAATGCTGGAGAGCTTGTCACTTTACCTGCCATCACAAGGTACTGCACTTGGTCCACCGGTCCTTTTTCCTCCTCCTGACGCAACTGATTTAGTGTTTTGGCGTCCACAGTGTTGCAACCACACTGGGCCTGGTGAGGGTGTCAGCTCAGACAATGAAACTAGTGGAGGAACACACGGTTTTCTCAGAAGTGGTCACTGACCAGGAGGCTGTGAGAGCTGTTGAACACTTCCTGGGTGAGTGAAACCTGCATCTGGGCAGAAGAGGTGGGAAAACATTCAGCTGATGCCACAAACACCACACACAAAGACATTTAAGGTTTTCTTTTGTCCACTCATTGTACTGTTCAGAATGAAGGCAATTCCAACCAAAAACTAAAGAAATGTATGCACACTTCTGAATTTAAACTATTCTTGATACAGCTAGTAGGGTCAGACAGGGGCATAAAACGGTTAAGTGTCTTTTTGTACAGTGCATGTAAAATACTGGCTTTACCTTCAGAAATCAATCATGAAACGGATCTATATTTTCTCTCTTTGCAGATGATGAAAAGATCTTGGTGGAGCCGGCCTGCGGTGCCGCTCTGGCAGCTGTGTACAGTGACATTATCAAAAGGCTGCAAGTCGAGGGCAAGCTGGCACAGCACCTGGGCCCAGTGGTGGTGGTTGTGTGCGGCGGTAACAACATCAGCATGGAGCAGCTTCAGAGGCTGAAGAGGCAGCTCAGCATGATCTAGTGTCACTGACTACCCTGGGTTTTCCTGACATTTCTGTCTCTCTCTCTTTCTCTCTCTTTCTCTCTCTCTCTCTCTCTCTCTCTCTCTCTCTCCATTCGCCTGTCCAGTTCAGTCCCTAAACGCTGTTATTCATGGACCCCATAGATCAAATCATTCCAGACTGAAACTCTCAGGAGCACTGACACTGACTGAAATGAGGTGGGATAGTGAGAATACAAATAAAAGAAGACAAACATCAGTTTTAATGGACATGAATATAAGATTAAGAAAGCTGACACATTGAGTTTGAATACGTTTTGTATCCTTGCTTGTAATAATGCGTGTGTGTTATTCGGCTTTTTTGTTTGTACTCACATTAATAAATTATGTTTCTTTGTCTTCTTATCATTTCTCTGCCCTTGTGTTCTTGAATGTGAAAGACTTATGAAACACTGCCCAGTTTGCTGCCTCATACCATAAGCTTCCAGTTTTACACATGAAACATAAACACAGACTTCCATGTCTGTGTGCGCATCCTATTTATTTATTTAGCCTACAGTACAATAGCAGGGAAATTATGGCCAATTGACAGATTAATTCAAAAAAATGTTAAAAAATAAAATAAAATAGAACTCCCCCCAGTGCCTTGTTTGTTTCTGAACATACATATGGACATAACTGACAAATTATGGGTGTCAATTTCAAATATTGTTTGGGTTAGGGTCACTCACCCGTGTGGAAAAAAGTATTAAAGTGAACTGATAGTTACAAAAATTTGTCTCACTGCTGTTACTCCAATCAAAAGGAAATCCTAAGTTTTTCTCCAGCTAGAAAACACATTTTTTGTTGAAACCCTTTGCTCAATGAATAAAATAAGGTTACTTTTTGTTGAAGTATAAATAATTCAGTTTTCCAGAAGATATTTTAAATTAAAATCAAACCTCAATATGTGAACATTTATGAATAAAGGAATTAATTTTCAATCACAGTTCACATTTTTGTATGACAATGTGAGTTACTGGTGATTGAATTAATGAAGATGATTATGAGGCATTCTTGGAGGAAATGTGTATATAGCAGCAATAGACTTGTTTAAGACTGACATTGACCATAAACGACAACAATGGACCTAAACATACATACAAAACTACAACGGAATGCTTAGGATCAAAGCATATTTATGTGTGGGAATGGCCTAGTCAAAGTCTAGACATTGAACTAACTAAATATTTGTGGCAAGACTTGAAAATTGATTTTCAGAGATAATTTCAGTTGAATCTGAATGAGTTTGAGTTATTTTGCAAGAAGAAATTGTTCAGACATACGTCAAAAAGAGTTGCAGCTGTAAGTGCAGTGGAACGTGGTTCTGCGTTGTGTCGGCTCACAGAGGTCTGAATACAAACACAACACTGTTAAAATTCATATTTGGCCTTTCTTCCACTTCAGATTTATGCTCTACTTTTGTGCTGACCTGTTGGATGACATCCCAATAAAATACACTGAACTTTGCAATTGTAACATGACAAAAGGTGAAACTAGGACAATTGGGCTGATAAAGACATAAACAACACGCATGGGGATCCAGTTGGATCCAGCCTGGCCCTGCACTGACCGCTCTGTAAAACTGTGTGGTTTACAGTGTGCAGTGATGCAACCAGAGTGTGTCATTGGGTCATATGTTAAAGACATGAAATTCACCCCAATACTGATCACCTATGATTAACAACAACTGCCCGATATGTATCTGTCTGGGATTAAATATACAAAAACAAAACATTAGAAACACTGTTTGTACATGAAGACATTTCTTTATTATGACACAGAAATCTCAAATGCCATTTGATTCTTTACATCTGTATAATCCATTTTAGATATGTTACGTTTCTCATGTGCAGAGGTAAGACAGTAAAAGTTAAGTTAATGCAACCATAAATAATTGTAATAAATATCAAGTAAATGTACAGCACACATTTCATCAAAACAATTCTTTGTACGGATATGTCCTTTTTGTAACCTATTGTTACCCCTCCAGAGGAGAAGTCAGAGAGAAAGAGAGAGAGAGCAACCCTGTTAGCAGCGGTACGTCACCCTTTAAAAGAGCCCAACCGAAACCCAAAATCCTGCGGGAAAAAAAAAAAAAAGAAGAAGCAGTTTCACTGCACCAGCAGTCAATCCTGTGGTTTTCTCCACGTAAAATGGCGATTTCACTCACACAAGAGAACGTGTTTCACCATGTGTAGAAGAAATTCAAACCATCCGAGTACAAGACAAAGGTGATAAAGATTACTGGTATTCCCAAAATTCATAGAAAGCAGCAACACAACAAACTGGAAACCCAGGCAGACGTCGTCTAGTTTGCTCGTTTTTCAGATTCTTTTCTCGGAAGAGTAGTACAAACTCAAAATGAAATCAGAAGGTGAAGAGAAGAAGCGAGTAAAAACTGCCAGCAAACATTACCTCAGTCTATTTACATTTTTCTAGATTATTATTAAATTTTTCTTTTTTTATTAAACACAGCAAAACATTTGGTTATGGGTGAAATAAAAAGAAACGCCTCATCCACAATCATGAAAAATAAATAAATAAAAGGGCAAAACTGAAGATTACTTACTGCCAAACCCCTCCAGTGTACATGTGTAGATTGGATATGACTACTAGATTAACATGACTTTTTACATGACTGAAAAACTCTCTTCAGACTCTTTAATGAAGGTTCTCCGTTACATAGGCATAAATGAGTTTGTCCATTAGCAGGTCGTATTGTTAAAACAGGCAGTAAAACTATGTAAAGCCCTATACACCACTTGTTCACACCTGCTCCTACAGTAGATGACATGGTGAAAATTCAGCAGATTCCAATTGATAGTAATCATATAACTGAAAACCCTTTTGGTTCTCATCACACAACAGAGGCTCCTACAGCAAAAGGCGAGGGTCAGAGCATCACCCCCACAAAGGGGAGGTAGCATTGAGCTGTGACTGGAGACTTTTCACTGTAGCCTTTAGGGCTTTATCAACTCCCACAGAATCACTTTCTGAACGCTCAGCTATAGGATTTGCATCTGTAAAGTGCTGTTCTGAAGGTCGCTGAAAGATTTTTGTTAAAGTTACATAGCTGGCTCAAAAAAAAAAAAAAAGAAATTAAAAAAAGGGAAATAAACACAGAAACAAAACTCTTTCAGAGCTGTTTCACGTCAATGCCCTCCCCAATCTCAGTGCAACAAAAATAAATCGGACTTATTTGCAGCTATCAGTGCTGATTAAAATCATCCTCCCTGAATGAAAAAACGCAGAATTTAGGCAAATGGCGATGAAAACAATATGTCGGTTTCCTTTCAAGATAAAAGTGTTTAGCTCTGCTGCCCGTTGGTGAAGCAGTGAGTATCGGCCTGTGGTCAGTCTCAAAGGAAGATCCAGGAGGGGCAGAAGGTGGTAGTGAGATGTTAGGTACTACTGCTCAGGAATGTCAGCTTCTCGGGTCTCCTCAGCCACTCAGAGGATCTTCGCGGTAGTGGATGGCGTAGCGCAGCTTCTCCAGCATCACATCCAAAGAAGAGTACTGTGGCAGTTTCACCATGAACATGCATGTTTCCACTCGAATGTAGCGCGAGTCTGGCTGACCTGGAGAGGAAACAGAAATATGGGTTTTTGTTTATATATAGTGAAGATGCAAGAAGAAGTTCTTGTGTAACAGGAGTTACTTTACACCAACTTGAAAAATTATTCGTAAATTTTTCAACTGTTAGATTTCCGATTTATTTTTTAAGTGATTTAAGTATTTCACTTAAATCCCTTTAAGTGAAATACAACCAGGAAATCATTAAAGATTACAGATTTTGTCACTTTTCAACTACAACAATAACTACAACAACAATAATAATAAATATATATACTTTTTTTTTTAACCCACACAAAGTGGAACATCTTGAAAAGATGTAGGAGTGAACCTCCTTTCACAACATGTGTAGCAGGTCCACTGATCAGATAAGACCAAATTTTATTTTACTTTTGGCCTACAAGGTGGAAAATGAATACTAGAGAATCCTGAACACAGTCCTCATGGCTAAACACGATAGTAGCAGCATTATGCTTGGAATAGAGAAGCCTGTCTGAGTTAATGGATATTTATGTTTTGAAAGAGCCCAAAGTCTGTTTAAAGATATTTTTAAAAGACAAAAAGGGTAAGACAAAACTGGTGAGTGTATCACATAAAATACATAAAAGTTTAAGGTTGAAAAGTGAAGAAACATGAAAAAGTTTATGGAATATAAGTGCTACTGCAGGGCACTGTAATCAAACTGTCAGTGATAAAAGCTCAAAAAATGAAGCAATCTTATGTATCAGGAATCATAAAAATGATTTGATAAACTCAAACCCGAATCCCTTTAAGTGAAATACAACAAGGAGAAAAAGAGATGCTCAATGTTCCTTCGTTATATAAATCATATGTAAGTCCATGTTCAAAGTTTATCTGAAGTGACAAGATGAACAGTTTTCTCAACATTATCAGCAGTTTCTGCGGCAACAGCACTGACACAGTGCAAGAGCTGCAGGGATAGGAGCTCCTGAGCCCAGTCAGGGCCCTGCAGTGAGCATGTCGGCCGTTACCTGCAGCTCCATCAGGAGGGGCGATTTTCATGGGGTACGGGGGAACATGGGCTGTGTCGGGTCCGCCGTCTTTGCACGGGCAAGTAAACGGGATGCGCTCCTGGTTGCAGGCAAACTTGATGAACTTGCAGAGCTCTTCCTGAGTGAACATCTCCAGGGCGGTCCAGAAGAACTCGATGTGCTGGTCGGTCTCCATCAGACCGACTTGGTACATGGTGTGAGCCTAAACAAAAAAAAGAATGGGATGATTTACTAAGGTAAATGTTGAGAAACACAATACAGCAAGGATAGAAGGAAATCATTAAACCACCGCTTTCATAGACTTTAAAGTTGGAAAATGCTCACACACACTTTGTAATGTGGTTGACAAGATATCAGTGTTTTCTATCATATATACATACATATATATATATATATATATATATATATGTATATATATGTATATATATATATGCACCACCTTGAGGAACTCCAGGTTAATGTAAGGCAAGCCACATGTGCGCAGTTCAATCTCCAGAGGGCTGAGCATGGTAAGCAGCTGCATAGGAATGATGGATCCCAGTCCTGCCCGCACTGCTGTCATACACTCCACATTCTCCAGCTCCCTCAGGCGGAGGCTCCTGACCGCCCGTGCATACACATCCTTGTTCTCCCAGCTTAATGGGGCAAACAGAACAGAAACTCACTCAAATGTGCTGTGACTGTAAACTACAGTAGAACCTTCGGGAGCTGCTCTGTACCTGACAGTGAGGCTGCGTCCTCCCTGACAAAGCTCCACCTCTTCACCCGTCATCGTGAAGTAAGTAAAAGTGCAGCAGGGCCGGCTGGGCGACTCTGGGCTTTCTCCTGAGTGGTGCTGCGAGGAGATCTCAGCACACAGGGCCTCCAGCTCACTCTCATCAGTCACCTGAAGAGAGGAAGAAAAAAAAAAAAAACGACAATCAAAATCCCTGCAAGCATGGATTGGATATCAAATTGGGTGTGATTGTAATTGGTCCTACTGCACCCCTCACATTTGCAAATTTCTTGACATAGTTGTAGGTGAGCACATCAGCTTCCTGCAAGTCCTGCTCTGGATCGAGAGGCTCGCCAACGAGGCCTTTCCAAAACGATCCCAGCAGGTCCAAAGGAAGGGGGACGTCTGCACGGATGGCTATGCCGAGGAGCTGACCAAAAAAGTGCAACAACTGCTCTTCTGCATAGCTGATAGGGCAGGGAGTCAGGATGTACTTCCCCTGAGATAAAAATAAAACAAAGAAAGATTGGGAATATTTACACAATGACATCATCTTTCTTATGATATTCTTTACAATTAGTTTTACATAAAACTGAGACAATGTTGATACTAGATCAACAGATGCAGTGCCTTGTATTCATGGCCTTTAACTTTCACTCATTTTGTCCCATTACAAGCTGCAAATTTCAGTTCATTTTATTGAAAATTTATGTGACTCACACAAAGTGGCCTCAAAAGACTCGACCTCATGAGTCAACAAAACCACTTTCCAAAGCACTTTCTTTAAAATTGTCTCTACCAGTTTCCTGGAGAAAGACACTTTTACCCATTTTGATTCCTCTTCCCAATTACACACTACTCTGCATTTCTCTACAGTGCAAGATCTAAATAAAACACAAATTGTGGTTGTAACAGGTCAAAAGAAGTATAAAACGTTCTGAAAGCACTGTAAGTCCTGATTGAATAGAGCTACAGTATGCCTTGATGGGAAGATGAAAGTAATGTGGAATGAAATGATACCTTGTTCCGGTTGGCTGCAGCACTGGGACAGGGAAGAAGCAGGGAAAGTGCTGAGCTCTGTAACTCCTTACACACTTGCCACAGAAAATGCCTGAAAGAGCCGCCTGGATAGACAAGGTCATCACAATAGCAGTTAGGTATTAAAAAAAAACATAACAGCAATAAATAAAATAGATGAAAGCAAAGCGGGGCATAAAAAAAAAAAAAAAAAAAAAAAAAAAAGGGCCATGATGAGGGAAGCACTAACTTGTGCCATGAACTTCCTCTCCAGTGAAGCGGATGTTGAAGGCATATGTTGGATCTCCTCCGCTGGCCAGCTTCACACAGAGCTGAGACGATGGCACACAGGAGAGCTGGCGTGCTGCCTGGCAGAAGTAGGTGTTTTCTGATGATCTAATTTCACCTGTAGGGGGCCGGGGAGAGAAGTGTTACAATATCCAGAAAGTTAAACACAATGTCCTGTGACGAAAAGTGTTCCGGTTAAGAGGGATGAAAGTCTACCTCCAACAATCTCTAGAGGGTCCAGTGTAATCTCTGGAGCAGCATGGTCAGCTGTACGTTGTACTGTAGCATTTAATACTCGGTTCATAACAGTGACCTTGGTGTCGTAGAAGACTAGGCCTATCAGAAGCAGATAGAGGTACAAAGATTCAATTTTTCAAGAATTAAAACCAGAAAATTAAAGTTTCAGCTTGGAATAATTTCTAACATTATTAGAAATAATAATGTTATTTCCAATAACATTAGAAATAATATTTCTAATGTTATTTCTAACATTAGAAATAATGTTAGAAATGTTTCAACTGTTGCAACTGAAACAGTTGAAACAGAGCATCAGCTGTTTCAAGTTGATGCTCAACTTGAAACAGTTTATTTGAATGGAGCCTGTATATCATTATTTGCTCAGCAAGCCTCAAATATTAAACCACAGCATCTCGTACAAACGCTTTTATTCTTGCTAGATTTGTTTATGAGTTGATGCTCACCTTTTGCTTCACACAACAGCGCCGCAATGCTGTTCTGATATGTGTGCGTCTGTCTCAGCTCCACTAGCGGCAGAAAGAAACTCTCCAGGGTGTTGTTGAGGGACTGCAGCAAAGCAAAGCGCAGGCGCAAGCTCTCCACAGGCACATCTGTAAACACCAAATCACAAAGATAAAGCTGAGTGACAATACACAAATGTGAGGCAGATAGGAATGTTTTAGAAATTATTCTTAGAGATGAACTTGTTAATCAATCAGAAGTCAGAATCTGAGAAAATTGGTGCACATTTTGCATCAAGTGCTTCAAAACTAGGAACTCCAACAATTTTTTTAAATCTAAAAGTACATTACCCAAAACAGCATTAACTTCCATGCCTTTTTAAGTAACAAAAGCATGAAAGTTCCAGTTAAAAAAGGCACAAAAGTTAATAAAAGGACGGAGACAGATAATTTAAAACATGAAGGTTAATCTGGTAATCTCAATTTTCTGTGGGATTCAAAACTGCTATCTCTATCTGAATCTGCAGAAGCTCAGACTAAAAAAAAAGGCAAGCAAGCGACTTACTGAGCAGACAGGCCACACGGGGATCTGCAGCATCACTGGGATCTAGGTAGACCTCATGGGGGTGCAGTCTGGCTGGAGTGATAGCCAGGTGACGACACAACCGGTTGATATATTGCACCAACGCCACATCCATTTCCAAGCTCCACTTTCTACAGGCCTTCTGGGCGTGGCGAGTGTCTATACACGTGCACCTTCAATATAAAGACAGGCTTAGTATTACATAAAAAAACAGACACACATGTTTTTACAATAGGAAACTTTTATACAAACTTTAGCAGTATGTGAATCTCCTAACTAGTCTCTAACTGGGAGAGATGTACTACTATAATGGAATCTGATGAAATGTGGAGCTTAAGAAGCTTGCTGAAAACAAGCAACAGCTGTGTTACTTTTTTTAAGATCCTGATAATTCAAGATGCTTTCTAACCCATGGAAAGTTAGTTTGCATAGATAAAATGTTGTTAAAGACCAAATGATAAAACTGAAGCTACTTTTTGAAGAACATTTTTCCTTCTGTGATAGTAATTACAGCATTCGAGTGGACAATATGATTTTTTAAGTCTCACCTTTCAAAATGAAGGTCGTAACCACAAGCCAAAATGGCTCTCCACACACTGCGGATGTCTTGCTTTGCCCGATCGACTGTAAATTTATGGAAGCCTTCCAGTGTCAGGTACTTTTCCTCTGGGACTAAACAAAACAATAGAAGAGCTCATCAACTATCGTGTCAAACCAGACTTACTTTTACTTTAAAATAATTTAATCCTGTCCCACCTTTTTACAACCTAATTAAAACAGAAAAAGATATTCAGCTGTGTCAGATATAATGGTTTTGGAAGTTGTAAATAATATTTGGAAGATAGAGTAGATTTTAATCAAAATCAACTCTTTCTACTGAAAAGCTTTTTAGACCATTTGAATTACACCATTCAAATAAAAAATATAATCTCAAACTTCATATATGTAGAAGTTTTTTCTAATGTTTTGAATGTATCCTGGGTAGTCACAACAGATGTGATTTTTGCCAACCATCAGTTTTTTTAGACGGGGATTTTTCTACGTCTTTCTCATCTGGCCTCGATTTCTCAGGAGATTTTGGCTTTAGGACACTTTTCTTCTCACTCAGCGCAGTTCTGGAAATAAGTAAAAAAACATTTAGTTTTGATGTCTTTTTTTTTTTTTTTTAACCACATGTGTTTCATATGAAGTTTTGTAAGAGAATGACTCACCTAACACTGTTGAGGACTGATTTTTCCTTGGTGAGAGGCTTTGTGATGGGTCTCTTGGTGCTCACAACTTTACCCTGATGTTGTTCTTTTCCTGTTTTGTTATACTTGTTCTTATTCGGCTTGGGGGTTCCATACTTTCGTAAAATCTGAATGAATACAAAAAAATATACAATATTATTTTTGACTTTTTACAGTACTCTACATGTGAAGAAAAGAAGCAATTTTAAGATTTGAACTATTATCACAATCAAATATAAAGTTGGATGGTTGAAGGTATGACAGAGAACCATAATGTTTCTCCTTGAGTACCTGAGTGAGTTGGTCTTCAAGCACTTTCTTAGGAGGTCGAACATTGGTAAAGAAAGTGTGCAGCAGGTTCCCCGGAGTCTGAGAGTTAATCTGCTCTTTGCTGAGGAAAATGTCAGACACCTTAACGGGCTTGGCCGGTGTGAGGCTCAACATTTGCTCGGAGTGCACGCAGCTTTTAAAAATATCAGTCAAGACATCTCTCGCTCCAGGTACAAGTTTTTCACCTGGAAATAGGGAGGTAGATTAGATTTGAAAGAAATAATGTTGATCTATCAAAGAGGTAAAACTTTAATGTTTAACACTAACCTTTGATTGACTTATCCAGAAAGTAGTCTTCTAGAGCAGAGCTTCCTTGTGTGTCAAACAGGCTTTGGTTAACACTGGAAACAGTCAGGATCTCCTCGTTGGTTAATTCCATCAGCTCCTCTTCACCTTCTAGGCTGGACAAACCAATCAGGTCACCGCTGTTGAACAGACTGGCACGGATCTTTTCCACCTTTGCTCGAGAGCGGACCTATATTTAATCGAACACAAATTTAATTTTATTTCATTTCAGAAACAAAATTTGAAAATGTTTAAGGCAGCACGCTAAAGCTCCAATCCTAAAGGTCCGGTGAACTCCAACTTGTAGATGTCTCTACCCCAGCACACCCTGCTCCAATATTACAGTATAATTTTGCCTCTGTAGCAGTACACCTGCTACAGAGGCAGTTTCACCATTTAATCCAAGAGTGTAGGACAAAGAACACATCTAAAAGTTGCAGGACTCTGGCCCTCAAGGAATTAAGTTTTAGATCACTGGTTCAAATGGTGTGAATGCTTTTGCAACGGAATAGCCTCACCTCTATGACAGCATAGCCCTTGATAGGCCTGGCTGTAGCTGTTGTGCTCTCAAAGGAAGTGACTGTCTGCATAGAGGCTCCATCCGAGGCAGACGGTGTTTCTGTGTTGTCCAAAGGCTCCCCCAAGCTGCCGAGACTCCCCAGGCTTCCCGTGCTGCACAGCGACGTGTCTAGACTTTCCTGACTGGAGACAGTCTGAGAGTCCTGAGGAGCCTGTTGGGGGTACGTTACTGCCGAAGCAGCGGCTGCAGGTGTGAGCGGGGGGACAGCTAAAAGCTCCTGATCCACAGAAAGTTCGCTGACTGTGCGAGAGACCCCCTGAGAGGAGCTGCAAATGGAGGTCTGGCTGGTAGAAGCCGAAGCGCTCACACTTAAAGCTGGAGTGACACTGCTGGAACTGTCAGGACTCTCAGGACCTCCATTGGTGGGAAAAGGTCGGTCGGGTTCTGGGGCAGCTTTGCCGTCGTGTGGGCTTGAAACCCCGGCTCCTGATTTCTTCTTGGGATCCTCTTCCTGCACGGGAATGAAGACCTCATCTTTGAACAGACCTCCGTGTGCGTTGCACGCCCTGCGGATGGCATTTCGAACAACTGCCTCCTCGAGGTGTGTGGGGATACCTGAGAGTACCAGCAGGCGGCTATGAGACGTGGGACCCACTAGAGCTTGGCAAGCGTCCGTCACAGCATCGCTGGTTACGCTTAAGCCCTGCGGGTCCTTATTGGCGAGATGTCTCAGAATCATCAGGAGGGTGAGACAGCGGTGGAACCACAGCATGTCCTCGGGTTTGCTGCCCGCCATGTTTAGAAGGGCGCTGTCGCTTTCTGACAGCCTCGCGCCTCCGCTTGTTCTCTTTCCAGAGGCGGCTGCTGCCACAGCAGCTGCTGCCCTCTCACGCTTCATCTTCACCTTCTTACGCTTTGAAAGCAAACTGGGGCTCTGTGGTGTCTGGCCTGGGGATGACGAAGACGATGAGGAGGAGTCACTGAGGTTCGGTGCGCTGGTAGAGGAGAGGGGTCCCACCGAAGAGCTGCCGACATTGAGAGGAAGCGTCACCTCCGCCACAGCCAAACACACCTCCATTAGGGCATGGAAATAGGTAGAGAACCGGCTCTGCTCCGCTCCCAGCGCCAACGCTATGCCCCCAGACGACGATCCTCCTCCGGCGCATCCAGCAGCCCATCCCTGAGTTTCCCTATCGTAAAGTTTTCGAAGTTCTGTCTGCAAGGCCATTAGGACTGCCAGGCAGGGGTTCAGCAGCAGAGCAATGGAGCTGGAAAGGCCAGCGGGGCTCTTGCGCTGCTCCAAGTGGTGGATCTTCCGCAAAAGTTCAGCCAACAGGTGAAAGATGAGCTCCTTGATGGAGGGAGCCAGATCAGTAGTCCAAAGCAATCCACCTATAAACAAGACAGAAATGTTAGAAACTGCAATCTTAGGACATTTGTATTTGTGGAGTTTATAAAGTCTAGCAGCTTTGAATTAATATTTGATCTGGAAAATTTTAATACATATGTTTAAAGGCGAAGTATTATGCATTTCCAGGCACAAAGTGATATTTAACATCACAATCACATAACTATGTTACCCTCAGTAGTTATAGAAATGCTGTATATATCAAACATGACTTAAACGAAATTTGACTTGGCAATTAATGTCTTGAAATTGGGCCTCTGTCTCTTTAAGATGCTTCTGCTCTTAGCGACACGCCACCTTCAGGAAGTCATCACAACAACATTTCTCCATTAAACTTTGACAATGCTACTGAGGAGTAGCTCATATGATTAGCTTAGCAGATGTGCAGTTCTACCAGGTGGTTGCTGATTGCTGCTGGCTAGTCTGAAGGAGCCAAGTGGGGAAGGCGCAGGAGAGGGCTACTCCATGAGGCAGAAGTTTAGCTTAGAGACTGCTGGTCCAAGGAGGAACTCCATGGAAAATGCAGCGCTTGGTGAGAGCAAGCATTTAGGTACCCTGAATAGTTGCCACGGGAGACTAAAGGATTTCTCAAACATACATAAAAGAATCAAAACAACACTCCAGGTATGTTTTAGATAAGAGAATAACATTAGAATATGATGTAAATCTCAAAAAAGCTGTTTTTACATAATACTGCCCCTTTAACAAGAAAGAACATTTTTTTTTTTTTTTTACCAAATGAATACTTTCAATATATAAAGTATATAAGGTCACCAATGACAGTAGAAAGCATGTATTACCTTGGTCAATGTGTAGCTTTTATTTTGGTGAAATAAAGGGAAACCTACCAAGCAGTTCTACCACTTGCAGCAGCACCGATGAGGGCACAGTGTCCAACTCATCCTCAGATCGCTCGCTGCTCTCCCCCAGCTTCCACGTCAACAGCTGCTCTGCAAACGCCATCGCCAGAGGAAACTCTAGCGGTAAGGAGTGGAGCACCAACACAGCACCAGGAGGGGGCGACACTCCTACAACCAAAACAAGAGTGAACTCGCTTAGAAGTACTTCTTTGTATTCTTTGAGAATTTCTTCCTCATAATGAAAACACTCACCCAGCTTGATGTGCACTTTATCAGTGGGAATGATAACAGCGGGGTACTGGTTTGTGGTGGGAGGGGGCGTAAGGCCTGTGTTGGTAGGAGAGGCATCTAAAGGATAACACACTGCCTCCATCAGATTCAGCTGACCATTTCTTCGCACTTTGTGACCCAGGCCATAAACCATGACTCGAGCCCAGGGAGCCTTGTACAAGCTTGAGCTAAAAGGTTTTGACAAGACAAGAAAGAAGTTCAAAAACTTAAAAAGTGAAGCTAAGGCAGCTCAATTTTAAGTATCTGCTGTTGTGTATTTGATGTAGCTCACTCTTTGCGGCAGCCCAGTTGACTTTCTTTGCAGGAGACGATCACAAACGCCGCTCCGGGAAAACTAACATCCATACTAACTTTTGACTCCAGGACAGGAAACTCCTCAGATGTAAACTGCTCAGGTGCATTCTGAAAAATATATAATGAGTCAGTTTGTGTTCAGTAATGAGTAGATAACCAGAAGCATATAGTTCACTATAAAAACATTCATACTCCTTGGTCTTTTTCACATTTCTTCACTTTATAGCCACTAATTTAAACATGTGGATCAAAAAGATCAAACTGGACTATTAGTCTTCAAGCTTAACGTACATTATCCATAACACACCATCCCTCTACTGTAAAGCTTTGTGTTGTTAGCATCATGTTGTAGAGATGCTTTAAAAATAATTTTAATGTCCAATCCTACTACAGTGAGAGTACCTCAAAGACTTGCAGGCGTAAAGGCAGCAAAATACTCAAAATACTGAAGAGAAAGGCAAAAAAAAAATACACACAATTTCTGATTTTGATTTGTAAAAAAAATGTAAACCTTGTTCCTTTTCTTTTCATAATTACACACTACTTTGTGTTGGTCTACTGCATAAAATTACCCCCAAATACACTTAGGTTTGTGGCTATAATGTGAGAAAACATGGAAAGTTGAAGATGAATGAATGATTTTGCAAGGCACTGTATTCACCAGCTGTAGAGCTAACCTGTAGGAAACAGCAAATCTGTTTTGTGAGTTCCAGTAAACTTTCTTCTCCTTGATGCAAGGCACGAGTGATGGCCACGGTCAACCACTCCCGGATGGGCTGAGCATTGCCCTGATAAAACAGGTCTGTGGGAGAGCAACTTTGACCTTCAAGGTTGTGAAGCACCGACTGAGCCAAGAGAATGGAGCTAGAGCTGATGGTGCCATCTGCAGGAAGAGAGAATTTAGCATAGCTTAGAAAATTCCCATGACAAAAAAGAAATACATTTCTTTAAAATGTATTCTTCCACTCACCAGGGAGAGGTGGAGCCAGCAGTTGATTAGACAGAAGCTGCAAGTGTTCCAGAGTTATGTCACGAATCGCAGGGATGTGGAAGAGACGAGTGAAAGTGTGGGGATTCTTGGGGGCGAAGATGTTGAGCAGAGCCATACGACAGTATAACCGAGCAAGTGCGCTTTCACATCGAAGGAGTTCCCTAAAGAAAAGCGGTGACGCTGATATTAAACTCAGATCTTTGATTCAGATGCATCACACTCATTCCCTTTGCATTTATATTACCTATGAATTTGAATGTTACTGCTGTCCAAAGACACCAGGCCGTTAGCCGCAGTGCGTCGAGAACCTGCTGGCGGACGCTCGAGCATCTCAATGGGGTACCAGTATCTGACGAGCACACCTTCACTGCGGAGGTACGTCTCCACCTGTACCAGTTCATTCACCTGAACAAACACATGAAACACTTTAGTTTACAAATAAATCTATTGTGAGGCTAAAACAAAAAACCCACCACAAATGATTAGACTTACAGAGTCCACATCCAGCACAACCCCATGCAAACCAAACGTCTTCAACATTCCACGGATAGCAAACTTGGGCAGCGCTGTTCCTCCAGTTGTGCTGTTGGTGTTATTGCTGTCAGGACAGCGGATGACCACAGTCAACCCTTTGTGAATAAAGTATGTTATGATCCATGTTAGTTACATAACATTACAATCATTTACCAAATGTGAGTGTCAGTAAGTGCTTCAATACATCTCAACACAAGCGATGAAGTACTACGAGGATGTTTAGTCCAACTGTACAATGCTCAAAATCTTTAAATATGCAATGTGGTACCTTTTCGGACTTTGTCAATAGTGAACTTGTTGGCCTCATCTTTGATATCCTCAATAGTAGGGAGGTAGAGGTCACGAGGAATACCACCATTCTCCTCATACAGGAACTCCACTGTCTGTCTTGCGATGTCAACCATGCCTGTTTCCAGAGAAACGCACAGAAATATTGTCAATTACACAAACAATGTCTAAGGTAGGAAGAGTAGATATTTAACAAGAATTGCTCTCATTTTGTGTGTACTTCCTGTCTGCCCTCCTGTTCTCAGGTGGAAAGAGTGGTGTTGTGTTTTTGTGCATTTATGTTATTGAAACACAAAGACATACTTTCATTAAACATTATATATTCATATACATAAAATTAGTTAAATTTTGAAAGAATCTGCTCTGTTTAATGTACCTAAAACTAATAACCTTATGGGATTTAAGACAGTGATTTACCTTTAAATTCTCAACTTCTCCATTTCTGTTCAGTAAAATATACATGTATGTTTAAAATACTGCATTCAGTGGTCACAATTTAAGTCATAAGTGCCAATTAAGTTAAACCTCTTTATAATTGTGGGAAATATACATTCAATAGTGTTGTCATTAGACTTTTACTCATATACAAGACATTACATTTTGCAGTAAAAATCATTTTGATCTTTACCCAGCTGAAGGGCTCCCTTGATTTGATCCAAGCCCGATTTCCTCTCAGCCTCGTTACGGAACCGCCTACGAATAGTAGGGAATACTTTCGTCTCCCAAGCCTTCACCAGAAGAGCATAGTGATCCTCCTAAAGTCAAATCCAAATCAAATTTAATACAAAATGAAGAAACAATAAAGGAGAAAAATGCAGTATAAAGGTACTGAGGACTAATCTCACTCTGGGAACATCGTCATCATCCTCATCATCACTCTCATCATCAGCAATAGGTGGGGGGTGTGAGTCAGGCCCAGAGGTGAACAGGTTTTCATAGCTCAGCTCCACCTTGTAATGGCACGACAGATCACTGTTGTACTCTGCAAAAATAGAAAAGGTCAAAAGAGAAAACTTGATTATTAGCTGGAGCAACATGTAAACAAAAATGGAAGTCTGTGCGTTTTAGATAAAAAAACCTGAAATGATCGCAAGAGACATACGCTGCTGAGGAACTGCAACAGCTGCAATCCGACAAGGGGGACCATGAGAGCCAGAGTCAGAAGTGACACTTGCACCTGCATCATTATCACTGTCTGAGGCCATGGCAAAGGGAAGTGCTTCAAAATTTGCACTTATTTCCTCTGCTAGGTCTACACATAAGTCGGCTGCATTCCGGTGTGCTTGGCCTTCTGCATATGCAAAAGGCCGGCTTCCAAAGTTGGCACGGATCTTTGCATTCTGCAAAAAATGGAGAGAAACAAAAATGTATACTGCATATGACCAAACTAGAGAAGCAGCTTTTAATATGATCTTAGCATAGATTTACCTTCTTCTGAATGTGAACCAGAGGCCACATTCCACCTGCTACATCTTCAAGACTAGGATTTAGCCGCTGACCACAGTAAGTAAAGTACACTCTTCCTTTAGGGGCCTGGCCAGGAGGGGGCGGTGTGCCCTCAGAGCGCTCCCAGCCAATTCCTGCCACATCGCCTGTATTTACCCAAATTAAACATTATCATCTACATTACAGCTAAATCAAAACCACACACTGGGAATGTTTTAACATTTTGCTTGTGAAAAAAAATACTTTTTGAAAAGCAATGTTTGAAACTTTATGTCAACTAAACAGAGACTTTAATTCAAACATTATGGGAAACATACTTATTCTCCTATCTTACCAGGAAGTAGGACCACATCAAGTCTGACACTTTTCCACTGTAGCAGACTGGAGCCATTGTAATGCACCGCCCTACCATTACTGATTCATCGCATGCAGACAGGAGACAAACACACAGACAAAAACGTTAGTCAGCAATCAAGTCCTACAGAACACCATGTGATAAAAAAAAATTAATATACAGCTGCACTTACTTGTGAAACAGACATGTGCCAACAGGGTTGGTCCATGCTCCATCTCTCTTCTCTGCCTCTGTGGCAAAACCAAAGGACACTATTGGACCACTGTCCTCCTCAGAGTCTCCATAGGAAACAACTTCTATCTCCCAGTAAAAGGATGGTGCCTACAGAAACAGAAAGAGGAAAAAAACAATATTGTTGACATTCTTAACTTGAATTGTAATAAGTAATTTAATCAGTACTTCTATCATGGCAAAAATAATCGCAAGACAATCTGACTTTACTAAAACATTTGTACCTGAACCGGTACAGGAGAGGTGGCATAAATGAAAGTTCCTCGGGGCAGACCACCTCCGGCGCTCGGATCCGCCAGGAAGGTGACGGAGGTTAGCTGGGAGGAGAACAAGCATGCACGGACTGGAGGAAACACTCTGGACGGACACCAAGTGATCTCCTTGGGCTAGCATAACAAGCAGATTAAAGAAGAAAGGAACAAAATTGTTTAGGTAGACAAAAACAGAGGTCCTAAATCACAAATATAATCCAAACATACGTAATACATGAACATACATCCACTGTGTTCCTTTTTTTCTCTCAACAAAAAGGAAAAAATAAAATGAATTAAAGTTGTAATAAAACTTTCTTTGACAATAATACAAGATTTTTCCTCCTGCAGTCATATATATTGTCAACTGTCTAAAAACAACAACAGAGACATGTTTCGTGAGAGGTGACATCTTTTATGTGTGCTCTTACATGTGGAAAAAAAAGGTGAAGTAGGAAGTTACTGCCACCTACCTGCCGTCTGTCTGTTTGCAGTGGTGGAGGTGGTGGCCGAGCACAGTCCCGGTACAGCATTCTTACTCTCTCACACTGAGCCTCAATCATACCAAGACGTTCTCCTGCATGAGATCAAAAGAGGCCACCTGTCAGACAAATACAGAGCAGTGCTGAGAAGCGTTCTTTAAAATGCTCCTCATATGCTCACCAGGACTGCACTCCTGGGCAACCAGGTTTAGAACCTCCACAGCAGCTGTACACTGCTGAATGAACTCCTCACAGAAGGAGCTATCCTCCAAGAGCTGTGCCATCACCAGACATGCCCTGGAAAAATTTTTTACTTGTTTAACAGTCATATTTTTCTAAATTTTATATGAAAATTTAAGTCCACAAGGAGATACATTTTCCTCCATTTAGGATGCTCAGGAGAGGAATCTGGCTACAGATACTGTGTCTATCATTCTGCTGTAAATCGGAAATGCTTAGGCCAAATACCATCAAGTAAGCTTCTTTTTTTTTTGTTATGAACTTTGTTCAAAACTGGAGGTGAGAGGGAAGAAATGGGGTTTCTCTTAATTCAAGGCAAATTTGACAAAACCAAAAAACAAAAACAAAAAAAAAAAACACAGGATAAATGCAAAATTTTATGCACTTAGATTTATATAAATATTTATAATCCAGATGTTTTAAAAGGTAGACAATTTTTTACAAAATTTCTTTGTGAAAATAGCTGGTATCACTCTTTATAAAACGTCATTTAATTGTTAGATCAATAATAGCTTTTATTATTATTTATTTTATTGCACAAAAAGCAGTAAATAAAAAGAGTTCTTAAGTGAAGTCAGAGGCGTTACGACCTCAATTACTCAATTACCATTAAAGGTTAAGACTTCAATCTTAACCTTTAATAGTAGGTTTAAATTTCCTTTAAACCTACCATTAAAATTTAAAGTAGGAGCACTTACTTTAGTTCAAATGAAATTGATGTGGTAAATTCCACTAAATAGATGTTGAATATATTTTATTGCATTTACAAATTAAATATTTACACAAAAAATATGAAATATTAATATGTAAATATTTCAAAACACCATGCACTCGAGAACCAATCTCACAATGCAAACTTTAAAGGTGAATTGCATGAAATTCAATCAAGTTAAAAAAACAACAACTTTCTGTCCAATATTTATTTTTTATGTTTATAATAAACTTTGCAGATTTTGAACAGAGTTCATATGTTTCCGAATTCTTACAGAGCTCTTTCTGCCTGTTAGCAGAGCTCCATCAGTCACAATTCCCAAAACAAGCCAAATATATCCATCATAACTCTTCCTAACCTAGTTCTGATTTCAGCCAGCAAGCGCACTGCAGCCATTACTGGGCTGGAGCCATCTCCAGTAGCTGGTAGGGACGTATGAATGGAGAGACTGCCCTCCTGTGGCAGAAGCATAGACTGCACAGCTTGAACAACCTTTTCTGTAATTGAGAGCTTATAGATGGGAAGAGCCTAGTAGAGATCAGAAAAGGGAGAAAACAGGATCAAAGATAATCAGGTTCTTATTTTCCATTGTACAAGATAAGAGCTGTAATGTGACTGGAATTCTCACCTCAGATCTAGGAGTGCAGAGGCGTGATATTGGCACTGTAAGGACGTCTGAGGCTTTGCAAGCTCTTCTGTACTCACAGGATGGAAATTTGACAGTAGCAATGCCCTCCTGCTCATTTATGGACATCACTATGCCCACACTACCCAGTACTCCTTTGCCTACCACCTGTGAACCAGATGAATGACTGTAACAATGCTGACAATCACATTTGACTATTAACTGTGATATGTAGTAAGAAGTTGAACAGCACAAGGTATATATAATGAAGAAAAATACTTGTCTTGTTATACTGACCTGGACTTCAGAACCAATCTTAATTGTCTCCTTGAAGCCCCCAAGTGCGCAAAGAGCAGCAACAGCTTGTCTGCCGATGGCCTGCAGTTTGGCTAGTTTTCTGCCACTGCTGCTACCGTTTTCCAAGATGCTCTCAGCATACTTTCCCAGCTGAGGAATAAACATCAGAGCTCGGGAAAGCACCTAAAAAACAAGAGGGAAAACAGCCAAAGTTTTAACTGACAATTTATTTAGAAATGAAAAGCTTTAAACTGCAATAATCTGTAAAGATCTAGCATTATGTTAGCAGTTGCTGCAAAAAACAGTGTTCATCACCGCTATGAAGAATAGAAACTGTGAAATAAAAAAGAATGATTATGTCTTACTTTTTCGACGGTGCTTGTCCAGATCTGTGCAGTGTTGGATTCTGGAGCGGTGAGCAGACTGTGCAGCAGCGCAATAACCTCAGCAGCCATACTGTTTGCAACGTGACCACTGATGAATGGCCGGACTGGGTCAGACCTATTGTGTGGCGATTGTAAAAAGAAATGTTAAACCACAGTCGAAATCTTCAATTGTCACAAATTTGATATGAACAATATTTTCTGCTTTTGTACATTGTAAAAGGTGAGCTCTTTTGAACATTTCATCACCATATCAAACAAGTAGCACCTGGCCAATTCAGCGTTCCTGTCCCTACAAACAGCGGTCTGTGCCGTTTTCTTCTTGTCACCAGCCGTAATACCCCCTGCCGTCTCCTGAGCCATTGTCTCCACAGGTGGACCAACGCTCACTATCAGTCCAGACTGAGCCCACTTGTTGGCTTTCCTCAGGGCAGCCGATGCCTCTTCAGTGATCACCTCACAGCTTCCACTCTACAGCAATAAAAATTGTACAAATACAAGTTTAGAAAGCAACTAGAAAACTTGCTTTGATAGAAGAAATTGACATGTTTTAGTTTACACAGTGCTTCGCATTAGTATTCATACCCCTTGAACACATTTTGTCATATAAACAATCAAAAACCTCAATGTAGTTTAATGGGAGTTTGTGATAGACCAAAACAATGAAACACTACAGGGAAGTAGAAGGAAAATTATGCATAGTTTTTACCTTTTTACAACAAACAAAAACTATTAAAAGTGTGGCTTACATTTGTATTCAGCCCTCTTCACTCTAAAACCCCTTAATAAAATCCAGTGCAAGCCTTTCATTAGTAAATAAGCACCACCTGTTTGTAATATACTTTCGGAATAAGTCCAACTGTCCTGTTAAGGCCCAAAATGTTTGCAAGAGAACATTAGTGAACAAATAGCATCATAAGGACCAAGGAATATAGCAGATTGGTCAAGGATAAAGCGTGTGTTAGGGGTGGGGGGGTTAAAAGCAGGGTTATGTTATAAATCAATATCCCAACCTTTCAGCATCTCATGGCACAACTTTTAAAAATATAAAAATGGAAAAACATGGTACAATGGTGATACCAAGACACTGCTTTCCATCTAAATTGACAAGCCAGACAGGGAAGCAGAGCAATAATAAAAAAAAATTCTAGTGTTCCTTTTTCAATAATAACGCAGCACATCACCTTTAAAACACCATCCCCATGGAAACACCATGAAATGGTGGTGGCAGTATGGTGATGCCTCTCTTCATCATGAAAGCTTGTCCAAGTTGAAGGGATGCATTTATGTTTGTGGTTATAAAATGGCAATGTGAAAACTTATACTTTAGTAAGGAATGTTTTCTTAATGCTTACAGCAACTAATTTTACTTTACACAAATAAAAACTCTTACCTTTGTCATGTCTCTGTCCATCTTTACCACCTTTTCCATGTTTGCTCCAGTGCCCAGTCGAAAAGGTCGCCCCTCAGAGCTGCTACATTTTGGAGCAAGTGGAAAAATATTTAAGTCATAAAAACTGATATTAATTTTGCCAACAAAAATCTAAATTGGTCGATGACAAGAAATAGTACCTAAGAAGTGGCTGTAAAACCTCATGGGATGACTGATCCTCTCTTTTGTGGATAAAAATTGACAGCTTGCCATCAATTGCTTCTGCTTCCTCCCCGATATCCTCCGTCTTGAGAGCTCCTTTGGAGCTGGCCCGGGATAGACTGGTGTCTGGCTCGGAGGAGCTGGGAGAAAGGAGGGTCTGACACCCTTAAATGTGAAAGAAAAAAGTAACATCATGATTGCCTTTAAATCGTTTTAAGAAGAGGGATATATGGTAAGTTCTTCTTGGCTGGAGACACAAACCTGGCACTACATAGTCTGCCAGCTTAGCCAGAAGCAAAGCAGCAATACGTGATGCTGGGTCACTGGCATCCTGCTGCTCTGCATCTAGAGTGTTGATTGAGTAACTCCATGAGGGCAAAGCCACGTTACCACAGTCCTCAACACTCATGAGAGGCAGTGCAGCTCGGCATAACTGCAAGATGATAAGAACTAGCTTTGGAGAGGGTCTCTGGTCAAGCAGCAAGGACAAGAGCTTAGAAACACAGGCAGGTTGGCTCAGGATGGCTTTCCCTATATGGCTCCTGGGATGAAAAACAAAGTTACTCATTAGTATACAGAAGGAATATATAATAACATAGATATGCATGGAGTGCTTTAGCTCTACCTGGAAAGATCATTGAGCAGACTGAGTACATCCTGTAGAGCGTCATTGCCAGCTGCCTGATTTCCACAGCACTCTGTTGCTCTGGCTAGGTGATTGGTCAGCAGACTGGAAACCTGCCTTGCCAGGCCAGAATGAACAGCATCTGTTGAACCACCTTTAAAAGACAAAACCAAGTAAGGTGACCTATAATAAATAACATACCACAATAACAAAATATATTTTACTTGAGAACAGACCACAAACCTTCCACTTTCTCCCACTCGATGCACCGGTTGGCCAGTACCTGAAATGCGGCCCAAGCCATTGTGGCCACCTTCTGCTTTTTGGTCTGCTTCTCATTTGAGCTGCATTCTCTCTGACCACTTAGACTGCAAAGTCTATCCATGAGCTGAACAAGTCCACTTCGAACAAGGCACTGCTCCTCACTCCTACAGCGACAGATCAGGTAAGTTAATCTGACTTGTTGTACCGAGTGACGTTTTGCCAGACTCATCCTTCAAAGTTGTTTGACTTGCCTGGTGTAGGGGATTGTGCAAAGCAAGCCAATACTGTTGGCACAAGCAATAGGGTAGCGAGCACATAGTGACACTACAGAGGTCATGGTCTCTCCGAAAGCTTCCTGAACCTGCTCAACCATTCCACCACAGGTCAGCTCCTCAATCCTGAACAAATGATAGACAAACAGATATGTAGAGAAAAACATGTTTTTGTGCATACTCTTAGAAAACATTATCTTACCTTGGTCCACCTTGTAGTACCATAGTAACAGGTCCCACCAGATGTGTTACTCCACCCACTCTGACTGCAGCAGTTAGCAGTTCTCTCATATGAACAAGTGCCTGCTTCCGCGTGCTGCCTCGTCTCCAGCGTGTCTGCGCAGCCGACAGGAAGCTGCTGCTTGACACCTACAAAACCGGACAGAAGAAACCAGAATTCACTATACAGTATGACTTTCTCACTTAGAGGGAGGGGAGGGGTAACAAATATTTCCAACAAAGAGGCATGCAATAATAATGTCTCCAAAACTTACAGCCTGATCAGGTGTGGTTCCAATGAAAGCAAATAGCTGTCCCAGCAGAACACTGTATGTTGGCTTGTCTCTGCCGTCCTCAATGGCCAGAGACTGCAGCAGGGTGAATGAGCTGCTGCGATGACTGGTTGGGTGATGTCGCCTTCTAAAAATAAGTAGAGTAAAGCATTCAACTTGCAGTCCTAGTGGTACTTTAGGTCTAATCTAATTACCAATAACTAAATACCTTTGTGGAGCATGTGTAAACTCTAAATCTTGGTTGGCAATCATCTCCAGGTCAGATGGTGCGGACATGCTGCGTAAGAAGACTGGCTGCTTGACCAAGGGGATCACTGTCTTGGCATCTGACACCGACTTGGAGGCTATCACAAACAAACAAACAAAAAAAAAAAAAAAACACACTTAGTTTGAGAAATATGTTGCTTGATTGAAGAAAATGTCATTAATTGCTTTTCTGTAAATATATAATTTCTTTTATTAAATGGGTGAATACCTGGACCTGGTGTCCCAGCTGGTGTGGTGGTTAGGCTTCTGCAGTGTGGAGCAATGGTAACATGGAGAAGAAGCTCAGAGCGGTTCATCAAACTTTTTACAAGCATTTTCGTTTTAGCCAGTGGGATGATGCCTCTGATGAGTGTGGTGTTTACTTCCTGGAAGAACTTCTCCCTGTTTGAGAATAGTTAAAAGTTAGTGACGACTGCCAAAACTGCCATTATAAAATGGCCATTATTTTAATATATCCAATAAATATGGATTAAAAAATAAATGTGAAACTCACTAGGATTTTTTTTCTCATTGTGTGTTGAAATCAGATGCAAAAGTTTCAGTATTTGTCAAGATATATAAAGGTTCATTTACTTAAGTACACCATATCAAAATATTATATTCTTAACAGCTGTAATATAATGTAGTACAACATTATATTATTAACAGCTATTTTGGTGTTTAGTAGGATAAATGTACCCTAATACGACGTCTGTCGATCATACCGCACAGAAAGCCCACTTCAGAGCAATCATCATGACTAGAATACTGTAAACCCTGCCAATAATTGTAAATAGTTTTTACAAGCACATTTCGATAAGTTGGCTTTTTTTTGCACATAAGTGTAAAATTAATGCAGTGAGAAAAACTGGTTTTTTAAAAATAAAAGGCAAAATAGAACAAATTATACAATATCAAAAATACATTTCAACATTATAGGAATTTTCTCTTATAAAATAAATTTATTCTAAAGATAGAGCTAAGGAAACCAGCTTGGCACAACTGTTTTGACCCACATTGTCATTTAGAAGGAATTTGCATGTGTTGTGCATGAAAAGGTTAAAGCATTTTAAAAGCACCAGTTCCAGCTACCTACCTCAGTGCTAGAACAACATTCTCTAAATCACTGAAATCGAATGGAACCTCCTTCAGGGAACAGAGTAATTCCAGTTCCTTCATTTTGTTCTGGCAAGAAAAAAAAACAAAACAATTTCAATGGCAATAAAACAGCTATGGTGTTTTCTAATCTCTTAAACAATAATGTAGACAGGACAGATGAATGATACCTCAAAGAAGTGATAGTCATGAAAAAAAGGAGTGTTGTTCTCCAGTTTTCCTTGCTGGGCCTCTTCTACCTCATTTTGCCACTTCTGTTCCAATTCTGCAACACTCTGAAAGCAAAGCAGGACATAAGAAAATATTCAAATATTTGAGGATTTTCTCAAAAGTCCAGTGAGTAATTTCAATTTATATGCTCACTTGCAGTTGACGCTCCATAGCATTGATCTTTTTAAATGTCTCAGCCATAATCTTGCAGACTAGGTCATATTCCTCTGTGTGATCTTCTCTGTACTGATAGTTCACAAGTGACTGGAGAGCATCCACCAGACTCAGATGTTTAATGACACAGGATACAATAACCTCTTCTAAGACGTCTGGACGGATCACCTCCCTGACGTAAAACAACATGAAGGAGAAATAAACAGTGTTAAGAAAAAAATGCTTCGATAATAAAACAAAATTACTGCCGCTCATTACTAATCTAAGGAAATACGTTCTTTCCATGTGATGGAACGATTCCCTTACTTGATGCTGGGGCGGAACTGTGGTCGAGCCCTTCCAGATACTTCCCTCAGCCTGCTCATGATGCCTGGAGGAAGGCGGATACGAGGAAGGTCAAAGTAGGACCCGGGCATGAGGCCCGGAGGCGGGATGAGAACATCAGAGGGGTAGGTAAACTCCCGGTCCTCCTCAATAGTGAGTGGCAGTGGTGAGGGGCTGGGCGTGAGAGCTGGAGAAATGGCACCATTTGCTTCCACCTGCCACTGGCATCTAAAACAAAACAAGAAAAGTCTGTAAGTATTGCATATCTCCACCAAACATTCTTTTGCAGTATTACTTGGAGGACATTTCTAGAAACATTTCTGCGCAGCTCATCACCTTTGCAAAAGCTTTGAGCACAACAAATCTTGGCAGGCTTCTTCTTCTCTCGTCACTTCTGGCCCGTTGTAAAGAATGCGGAGCATTGAGCAGGCCAGCACTGACAGACCCAGTGCAAGGTCTGCAAGAAAGGGGAGGCCTCCAGAGACATCCTCAGAGGACTCCTGTTGAGCAAGAACAAATGGTGTGCTCAGTGGTGACATTCGCACTGCCAGTGTGAATAATCAGCTGGGAATATGGAGGAATAATAAGTACTTCCACTTGTTACCTGAGCTCTGACTGTACAGGCGAACCCCCACATGGCTTTATCAGGAGTGTTGTGTTCCCGGCCACTTCTCATTTCAAAGGAAAATGTAACGGTATCGCCTTCAACCTGAATAGGATAAACAGAAAAAAATACAAACTATTAAAACACTACGGCTAATACAGGCTCACTATGTAGCTGTGATTCAGATTCCAGATTACCTTTACAAGATCTTTAGGCCAACCTGTTCCTAAGACACTGCGACTTCCATACCCCAGAGTGTTTCCTCCATACTCTGTTACTTTACGACTGTTGGTGTTGGGACCAGCATAGATAACCAGCTAAAATATACAACATACTGAATGTGTAAACAGACTAGTGTTACAATTAACTGCACAAAATATGTGCAGAAGTCTCAAAGAATGAGGATTACTTGTACTTACGGTTGTCAGAGTTATTACCTTGTCATAGTCATACTGCGAGGAGCAGCGGGCATCGAAACGCAGGTACAGGCATCGAGCTCCCGGGATGTGTACCGTCTCCTTGAACTTGTAATTATCCCTCACAGGATGCATTGTCTCGACCGTTTTCCCAGCAGCCCACGGAGCAGGGATCTTCAGTCCAGTCAAGAACCCGGCCTCTTCTCGTTCATCAAGAATTCTTATTTGAGTGACACAAATAATCAAGAGTGCTCAGAAAACTTTATGATATAAACTGGTCGTATTATTTAGTTAGAGTGGATGGCATCCATCCTTCTTGAATGTTTTGCCATGTTGAAAGATTACAACCACAACCCTACATGTATTTTTGTGGGAGCTTATGTGGCAGCCCAACACAAATGATTACTTATGAAGTGGAGAAAAAATAAATCTAACACAGTCAAAAAATTTCACTTATTAAAAAAATCTACACTATAGAGTCTTTGTACTCATCCATTTTGAGTTTTTCTATAGTTACCTTTTGCTTCCGTTACATTTGCTTGAAGTATGTTTCTAACAGCTTTCTACTGAAGTTTTACCTGTTCTTGTATTCAGATGTTCATTTTATAATAATTCAAATGATCCAAAATTAGTGAGAGTCCTTCTTCCTTTTCCCCACAGCTCATAACAAAGTAGGACTTTCTTTCAACAATTTATTTTTTTCTTGAAACACTTTCATAATGGCCAGATTTGTGGAGTATTTGGCTATCATGTCAACACATTTATTAATTAGGCAACTTCTAAAGATAACTGGTTATTCTGGAGAGAAAATACAAATCCATACTTTGTTGAAAACCAGGTTCTATTTTCTTTCAACTTCATGATTATGAACCACTTTGTGTTGGTATATCAACTAAAATCCTATTAAAATATTTTGACATTTGTGGCTGTAATAAAATACAATAAAAAGAGGTTCAAGGGTTATGAAAACATTTTATGTAATGTTGACAGAAAAACAATGTAATGTTAATTATTTTAATAATAGTTCCGCTTTGGAAAACTCACTTGTCATCAGCAGTACATGCCTTAGCTCCCTGCCCAAGAGAGCCACCGACAGGTAGAGGATCCTCAGTGAAAAGGAGAGACTGAGTCTTAAGCAACAAGGCAGTCTAAATAAATTGAAATAAATAAATTAGCACTTCTCTTGCCTTTCATCATATACAAAAAAATATTTCTAGAAGACTGGCCATACTGACCTGGCTGGTATAAAGTACTAGCTGCACCAACTGGGGCATGAGGGCATCAGCAAGGGTAAGCGTCTGCAAGGTGGGATGCATCAGAGAGGTGAGTAATACTGGTAAAAGGTGCCCAAGCATGGTTGCCTTGGTCACCTGCTCCAATCCCTTCAACCTGAACAAGGAAGGAAAAGAAGGGAAAATGTAATCACATAAAAAAGTAAAAAGATATATATTTTACAAAAAATTTCCCAAAGGTATTTTTATAACTTGCTATGACAGATAATTTATCAAGTATGGCTTGTTTAGAAAAGAAATAACACCTTGACTCATGTTTTACTAAACTGTGTTTTATGATAAAATGGCTAAACAAAAAGGTGGACAGATAAAGTGTGCTAATCTTTACACACTAAAAAAATTAAGGTTCACTGGGAAACTGACTTTTGACCAGTAATCTGTATGTCAAAAACTGAAACGTCTGATCATTTTCCACTGAAAACAACACTCTTCTGTGTGGAAGCTGTTACTTTAGTAAAATGATTCAGTGTTAGCTGTTTTCCATTCCACTCAACCTTGTTTAATAATGACTGACATTTCTCTCACACAGCTAAGTGTTGACTGTGCTCCTAATATAAATAATTAATGACTGCACACGACAGAAAGGCTACTTTGAACACTGTTCTTATCTCTTCCTACAATATTCCTACAAGAGAAATAAGCACAAATCTGTACTGGCCAAAAAATTCTGATAGGTACATCTCTATACAATTGAAAAAGATGCAGATAAAAGCTCACCTGGTCTCTCTGTCAGAGATGTCACTGTTAATCAGAGCAGTGGTCACCTGCTGCAGGGTCTCCAATACTTCATCACAACCCACCAGGATTTTGGTTGCTAGAGACAAGATGCTGCTCTGCAGCTCCTAAGGACAACACAGAATAGGCCCAGACTTACGTAACACTGCCTCAACATTTTTCAATAAACCACAAAATCCTATGTCATCCATTTTTGTTTATTGTAATCTCTCCATATTGGGATTTTTCCCCCAATACTACACTTCTATCAACTCCTTTGAACCCCTGAATTTTGCTTTTAAAGTAGAAGGAGTGCACAGCTGGAAACACCAAAACACCATTATTTCTAGAAAAAGTTATTTGGGTCAAAATGTAGCTTACATTGAATACCATGAAATGCTACATTAAATATATGCACTGCACAACCTTTTAAGTAGCATCTATACCAAGTTTAATCTTCCACTGCATTATGTCATTGCTTGATTTCTCAAACACACACACAAAGATTGAACAGTGGTAGGGGTAGTTAAAGGGGATGTTTACCTGTACCTTCATTGTTTCCCCTTGCAGGGAGCTATCACTGTCATCACTTTCATCTGGACGGATAAGAATGGTGTTACTGAGGAGGTGATTTTGAACAGCCATGAGGTAGCGCAAACAAGGTGACACCACCTTCAAAAAAAAAAGAGAAGAGTAAAAACCATTGGTAGGTTGTGACATGGTAAACTTTAACAGAATGTGATTTGTCTGCATAGTTGATATTTAAGAGCTGCTGAACAGATTTTTCATACTGGTACAGTGGAGAGTAGCTTCTGGAAGTCATCTCTGGCAACAGTCTGACATTTAGTGATGAGGAGGCAGGATTCGCGGACAACTGTCTTGAGGACATAATGCAGAAGCTCATCGTTTAGTCTGAAAAAGACAAGTAATTGAACATTTTGAATGAGAAGATTTCTATGAGAACATAGAAATGTAACTTGTAACTAAACGTGCATTTTGTTGAGTAGGAGCCATCATTTACCTGTAGTGGTCATCATCTTCACTCCCAAACCTATTCTTCTGTAGTTGTTCAGCCAAGTTGGTAAGAATTACATCACGAAGTTGAGACAAGCCACTGTTTCTTTCACCTGAGTATTCCCCATAAAAAATTAGACTTGATACCATCATACGCCATTAAAACCACTACTTAATTATTTATTTATTTTTTCCAAAAAACAGTTACCTTCAGTTAAAACGAGTTTCAGTAGTTTATTCAGTTCTGTCTCTCCTTGATACAAAGTGTTCAGGCCTGAGCTACATATGCAGAAAACACGTAGAAGGTTTAGAGAAAAAGATGACAATAATCATTGAAATGAGGTATGTGTGACATACCTGATAGCCAAACACACTTCTCTCTGTATCTCAGTTCCTATTTGATCCACTGGAGCCATGAGCAACTGCCACAGGAGCAGGCCAGATCGACGCACACTCTCTCTATCCTGCTCCGACTGGGGATTGAAGAACCTGAAAACCACCTGGATAAGACAACCAAACATATAAATGGCTCAAAAACAAAGAACTGGTAGTCCTCTTATCTGTTATGTAATGAAAATGTACAGTCATTTTCCGTGGCGTACCTGGAACACCACCAAAATGCATCGGATAATGCAGGTATCTCCATTGACCATGGCCTTCTCCATAATGTCACAGATGCTGCCAAAGTGACGGGCTTCGATGGGATGCTGTTTACCCAGCAGCGCTTCCAGGGGCAGACTGTTGCTGCTGGCTGCCAGCAGGTTCAGCTGGTGGATACACATAGCACCTACATGATGAAGTAGCTGGTTGATCACTTCCCCAGTGGCCACCGTTTCCTCTGTCAAAAAACAAATTTTGCAATTGAACACAATTCTGAACTAGTTTCGTAAAGATGATGTGGTATCTGTTCTCGCTGCGTCTACCTTTGGGTTCCTTGATGACATGGCTAACACCGAGCCTATGGCACACATGATGAAAGGCTTGGTTCCCAGGATTGCACCACTGATCTATGTAGTCACTGGAGCATGTCCAGATCAAATTGTTCAATGCATCATAGCATGTGCCTTTAAAACAAGCATCAGAGAAACCGATGTAATGACACACTAATGTAACAACTTAACTCATGAATGGGATCGTTTGAACCCACCTAGCCCTGCTACCTGGGCTCCCCTGCCAAGAGAACTGCCAGGAGCATCAATGAGGTCAGCACGGCTGCTGAATTGGCCATCAGCCAAGTTGAAGACCAGGCTGGAGGCTAAAACTAAAATGAAAAACAGAACATGCTAATTAACAACAATTTAAGCAAGCTAGTGTTTACGGTAACATGTACAAGCAGCAGCAAAGCTTAAAAGTACTCCAAAAGCCAAACAAGCATAACATTATGAAAACCTGCCTAGGAGTGTGTTGGTCCCCTTTTGCCATCAAAAAACCTGAAATACAGTCTCCACTATGCCACTGAATGTGTGCTCTGCTGTCTGGAACCAAGATACTAGGAGCGGGTTATTCAATTCCTGTAAGTTAACAGTAAGCCAATACCGCAAACTTGTTGCTGAGTAAAAAAGCATTTCTGAATATTTTTTGCCTTCCTGCAGGCCCTATCATTCTGCTACCGGGCTACAAAAATCCGAGGATAACACTACAATGAAAGGGTGTACATGACCTGCAGCTGTAGTTAGGTAGGCAGTGCATTTCAAAGTAACATGGACGGCAGGACCCAAGTTTTCTCAGCAGAGCTTTCTCCAAAGAATAACACTGCCTTTTTCCCATGGTGTATTGTCAAGTCATGAGTACCTCAGGTAAGCAACTAACATTTTGTGTAATGTGTGTGTGTGTAATGTGTCCCACCCAATGATCTATTATCCACTTTGTCTATCAGTGGTCACAACGTTATGCCTGATTAGTATTTGTGTGAATGTTTGAATTTAATAATATATAAATTGAAGTTTTGTGCTTACTTTTTAGAGAAGACAGGCTGCTGGTGCCTCCGAATAGGGAACGAGTGGCAGAACTCCCAGACACACCAGGAGGAGAAACAAGCATTACTAGGTAGGTGCCACACACATACATTGGGGTCTTTCTCAGCGTCTTCAGAGGGAGGCCACAACTAGTGTTTACAGCTGCAGACAAATTAGATGCCAAAGTGTCACAGGGGAAAAAATATTAAAACTAAATGTTACATCATTTGTTATGTATTAGACAACTGTAGTAGATTATCTGTTATTACCAGACTGTTCCTCTTTGACAGTGTTGGTGATTGCAGAGCCTGTGAGAGCAGCCAGTGTGGCAGAATGGGAGGCCCGGAAGCGTGACATTCGACTCAAGAGAAGTTCATTCAAGCACTTGGAAGACTCGCCCTCTTTGCGAGTTAGAATAACTCTCTCTTGCAGGATGTCTGCAACACACAACCCTGTCTGTGTCTGTGCCATGGAGAGGATAAAGAACACCAACATGAATTGAAGAAGAAAAAAAAAATGAAACAGCTCAGATTATACTGCAGCGTATGTAGACCTCACCGACAGATGAAAAACATCCATGAAGACAGAGTGGCCTTTCTGTGTCTTTTCGTTGAGACTTGCTGGGGACCAGACCCAGTACAGATAAGTTCCATCTGAGCAGAGATGCAGCGTGGTCATGCTGCTGCCCACAGGGAAGTGATGGGCTGGCATGGGCACAATCTGGCACACCTGAACATATAGCAAAAAACCCCAAAAAAAACAATAGAATTGTATCAGAAACATCTAGGATTTTCTATTTTTTATGCTACTCTCCATCTTTTATCATCAGCGTGGTCATTCACAAAATACATTCATGGCAAACAGATACTGTAAATTATATTAATATGTTTTTACTACTGCAAAACAAAACATTAAAATTACAGCATGTGTTCAACACATTTAGAAATTTGCTTTGCAATAGACTGAAAGTAGGCAGTACCTGTAGAGTGAAGGGATCAATAACCTGGCACAGCTGATGAGGCTTGGCATCAAAGGAAGAAGGACGGTGGAGGAGACGACCGCTGCTGAACACAACCCAGCCAGGCTCCAACTCTTCATTTCGACAATACACAAAACCCCTGCGCAAACATGTTACTATTTCTACTACTATTTTACCATACTGATACAATATTTGAGTAAGTTGAAAAGTCTTAATACACATGATATACACGTGATAACAAAACTAAAGATTTTTTTTTTTTTTTTTAACTACAGGGGCCTTTAGTGACAGCTACTAGAAAGGAAATGGGCAGAGAGAGAACGGGGGGAACACATGCAACAATGGTGTAAGGGTCAGAAATCAAACCCAGGATGGATACTTTGAGGACCAAAGCCTTTTTATGTGGGACACCCGCTCTACCGCTACACTATGAAGCAAATCCCGAACATTTATTACTGCACATTTAGTGATTTTTATTGTTTTTAGTATGTTTTTGCTTTGCAAGAACCCATCTAGAAAAACAGAAACATAGGATGGTTTTACAGTTTTAAAATTAAACTATCTTGTTTTTTGTTTGTTTTTTTTCATTTTTGCCACAAATACAATTAGTTTATGTTCATCGCTACCACATCATTGAGCTCACATTCTTCAGATGTGAGAGTATTTTTGTCGCAATGGCAAGTGCCATTTAAGTCTTTTGCATCAGTCTATTTTCTGTTATTACTTTCAGAGAACTAATAATTCTACATTCAGTCAGGCACAGCACACTTTTAATTTAGTTTATTCTTTGTGATTTGGTGTAAGTGACAGCAGAGTTAACTCAAAAATGAAAACTGAAAATATTGGTGTCTCGGCAATGACTGGCAACTTGTGATCCTACTTTTAATCTGCTGATTGCTATGATAGATCCCAGCAAAAGCTCTCAGCAAAATTTAATTGGTACTGAAAATGAACAAATAAATCACTAAAATTCAGTCTAAAGATTTACTTCACATTTTATTTATGTGTACAGTCAATGTGACTAATTTGACAGACAACCACTTCATTTAATAAGAACCAATTGTGGCGAGGTATCGACTGTGCTCTTGAGAAAAGTGCCAGTGAGCTATCTGTCATGTTGTATCATGATGGTAACAGCTACAATAGACAAGTGAATAGCATGAGTTGATAATTGTCAGCCTTGCTGCAAGACTGCGGCAATGAAGTTTATTGCAATTATTCCCTCCTGAGACGTTTAAAAGAAAAATTGTGGCTTTGTCTCTTTGCATCTCAAGTTAGTTTTCTCAGACTGAATCAATCAACAACTTGATTCTGTATTTCCAGAATAGTACTAGATTACTTGCTTGTTTTATGCTTCCCCAATATTTTGGCTGGAAGTTTGCTAATGGCTCTTTGAGTTCCAAACACATACCAGAGAAAAGAAGTCTTAACTTGCTACAAGAGCAAGCTCATTAAAATTAATAAACTTTTGACTGTGCACTTTACATAGGGGTCTATAAAACATCCAGAACATAAATTGGCCACATCACTGCATCCAGTGATGGATAAGTGAATATGTTGCTGTAAATGAAAATATGCAGTGGAATGAGTGTCACATTACCTCAATGTTCCATGTAAACCAGAGCCAAGCTTGCTTAGTCCTCTTCCAGAAGAATTAGTGGTATACAGATATAGACCATCTGTGGCTAGACAGCGCCCTAGGTCTGTGTCTGCAAGACAAGAGGAAAACAACGGGAATGAAAAGGGGCATTATTGATCAATCCGTGCATCTATCACAAATATACAATACAGACTACATTTTAAAGTGTCATGTCTTTTTTAAAAAAAATAATACTAAAAACCTGAAAACTGAAGAACTATGCAATTAGTAGCTCTTTTTCACACATATTGGGTAATGTTACCTCTGGTTCTAATGCAAAAAAATCATTACCAACCACAGAATGGCTTCCTAAGGCCCTTATAGGGATTTCACCATATTTCCAGCAATGCAGAGAAGCACAGCTCTTATAACAACCATGTTGTAAAGACAGTTCAACTTTTGATTTATCCAGACAGAAAGAAAAAAAAAACATTCTACAGTATATATAAGGAGAAATTGGAATTTGCTACCATCTGTATCAGCAGACCAAAAATTCAGAAGTACAAAGGGCCAGAAAATGACCACAAAATTATATTTACCTTTACTTTCTCCTCCTCCAGTGGAATTATCAGGAGTGGGCAGCATGTCCTCAAAGCCCCAAGACACACTGTGCTTACCCCCTAAGAGGCAGGATGGGGACCCTGGGCCTCCTTCAAGGAGCAGAAGTCTTGTGCAAGACAATTTATGCAATGGTTACATTTTGATAAATTAATCAATTTTTTCAAATAATCTAAATGGCTTCCCCCTACCTGTAAAGGACATCTGATACAGAAAGATGGCCCAGGTCTGTTTGTTTTTGCAGCAGATGAACTGTGTGAATGAAGGTCTTCAAAGAGCCCCTACAAGGTAGTTTGATATAAATATCAGGACCCAACATGAAACACAAGGGAATGAGCAATGCAGAATACTTTTCAATCCTTTGTATGTCTTATTTAGTCATTTTTCCAATATAAAAAAGGTATAGTCCACTATGAATCTCATCAGTGCTGAATGTGTAAACCTGCTTTATGCCTTGTGATTAACAATAACTACACAAACCTAACTGAACACAAGCATGTAATTCATCAAACTATTAGAATATCTATGCAGAGGTAGCAACTTCAGTGTTTGCAACTGCAACATTACAGTAATATAAACAAAAGTATATCTTATAATAACATGTCTTTACAATCATCTTTACTATTATCTTTTGTCTTTAAAATTGTATTTACTATGATGTGTACAGCAGCGGGGGATAAAACTACATTTGATTTGTATGTGCAACAACACAGCATTTGGCCAAACACCTGCAAAACCAGCTTCTTAAAAATGTCCACTCTGGCACATGCTTATGATTCCGAGTTTAACTATGTCATAGCTCACATACAAACATGCTTCTTCCGAATTAAAATGTCCACATCTTGCGATGCAAAAAGCTCATTAACCACATAGCAGTGAAGCCCACGTGGTTACCTAACCCTCATATATTAGTGACTTCCTAACCAGAGTTCAGGAAGAGTAAAGCTGATTGTCCTTTGATTAGCTCCAACTCAGGATAAATAAAGGGAGCATAGCTAGATGGTTCCACACAACAAAAAACAGACACTAAATAGCTCTCAACCTCAGCTGAGGTGAAACAAAAAGTGGACCATTCTGCTTTTGACAGGCTTATGTAGGTTGTCACCAACAGTTGCAAAGAGTTTAGACACAAATGTAAACAGCACAATCTGTTCTTTGGTGTTAAAAAAAAAAGCATACATGAATCACATTTACTGTTGTTTTTTTTTTATACGATACTATTCGAAACTCGGAATGGGAAAATGGGAAAAACATTTTAGGTGTTAATCAGTGTTAGAGGTCAGCCAACAGAGCATGTTGCAGGATACAAAGAGCTTTCATTCTCTGGTCCGTATTTGCAGGGAGCAGAAAAGTGTGCTTATACCAAAAATACCTTACCGTAAACTAGGACACGTTTAAGCTTAATTTAACCTTTCCTCTCATATTTTCAAAAGCAAGGAAAAATTTATGAAATGTTTTGTTTTTTAAACCTTAATCAAGTGTTATCGTTCATGCAGCATTTGCAATGGAAAGGAACTGATCAGATTAAGTTATGTGCTAATTTTAGAAAATGTTGCTAATAGTAACCAACTTTTTTCAGAGTGAAGTTAATGATAGGCTTCTACAACTAAGAAAGTTTAAATAACTTGCTAAGTAATATTAAATTGTACTCATGGAGAAGCAGCTTCCAGTTTTAATGCTCCTCTAACCTGGAACAAACTTCCAGAAAACTGGAAAATAGTCAAAACGTTGAGTTCCTTTAAATCAAGGCTAAAAACACTCTTGTTTAGAGTTGCCTTTGATTCATAATAACTGGAACATTGACCAATATATTTGATGATTTTGATGATGGAATTTGACAAAATGTAATGACTATTAAAGTTTCATAATTTGTTGGAGTGTTATGTTTTTATGGTTGACTTTGAACTGCCTTGTTGCTGAAATGTGCTACACAAATAGCATCAAATAAATCTTCAGATTATGTTGTTTTACCTACGTTGACACAAGCCATCAGAAAGTTGGAAAGAAATGTGGCCTCCAGACCACAAGGACAGATGTTATTGACTCACCTGGCGCATGCAAGGGCCACCAGTGCAGCAGCCGCATTTTCTCGCTGTCTCTGTGTGTGAAGAACCTGTGAGCGAGCCTTAGGCTGAGCCTGGCCAGACTCCTGTGGCTCATCTTCTAGCCAGGAGCACAGCAAGCCCTCCAGGCCATTGAGACAGTCTGAAGGTTCTTTGCTGAGGCTGAGCGGCTGGCAGTCCCGGAGGCAGGCTAGCAGTACTTCTGCCGTCACGCCGCAGAGTGCTGGGTCGCTGCGAGTCTGGGACTGCAGCAGGGGGAAGACCAGCAGTAGGGCGACACGGGAAGTGAAAGGAGCTTGCTCAGGTTGTTGGAGGAGACCTTGCCTTTTGAGTAAGGCCAGGGTCTCCTCATCAGCCCCTCCCGTTCCCTCACGGTCCTGCTGCTCCTCCAGGGCCAGCTGCCGCTGCGCCGCCCACAGGCCACGCAGAGCGTTGAGACGGTATTCCAGCAGACGAGCGTATGCATTGCTCTGATTCCCGCAGACGGCACGGAGACGCTCTGCGAGCTCAACGGGGTTCTTTGTCTCAAAAGTAAGAATCTGAAGAAGAGAATTAGACTTTAAGTACGCTTAGAATGAGAAGATGTAAAGACCTTATGAACCTACAGCAAAATAGTAAGAAAAAAAATTGCAATTATTTGTAAATAAATGTGTCAAATTCTGCATATTTTTGAGTTGTAAAGTGTGCCTTGTCTTCTTTCTTCAAAACCATTTTTTATTTATCAAAAATCTTTCACATGTAGTTGTAAATGCAATTAATGTAACACTGTAGAATTAAGGCAATTAATTGCAAAATGCTTCTTTTTTTTTTTTCCTGTACAGACTAAAGTGTTGAATCATTTCCAGGAAATAAAGTCTTGTAACTACAGTCCCTTGGTCTAATGGTCAGCAAAAGCAAAGATCATTAGGTATAACATATCAAAAGTGAAACAATGTACCTCATGTGCACTCAGGCAGCATTTCACATATTGATTACATTCTGCAGCACACGAATCATAGGCCACAAAAAAAATCCATTTATACCATTTAGCAGGCACAATTTGTATTGATTCAATTTCAGCAGTGCTTCTTATGTTACAGTAATTCTCTTTCACTGGATGTTGGCCCTTCTCCACCCTGGTCTGGAAAACACTGCTGCCACTCGTTTTAGGCGTCAGATAAAAGTAGTCAGAATTGCATCACCTACGAAAACGGAACTAAATTACTAAGTGAGCCTTAGAAATGGACACTGGGCCAAGATATGCGGTGAATTTCACAATAATAAAATGAAACGGATAAATCACCTATATATATATTTTTTTTCCTCCATGAGTCACATCATACTGAACAGCCTGGTAAAATATGTTGTTCAATCTCTTAACGACAAAGGACCAGGAATGTAGCTTACATGTGAACAGTTTTGAACTGTTCTATCTGTGAGCTGATCAAATATCATACAATTGCATTGTAATTGGCACTGACGTAAACGTAATGCTGCACTGCCCCTTTAACAATGCTCTGTATCCAATACATCCACCTCAGACGTATAAACCATGTTGTATGCTACATGGATATTGAATAATTTAATAGAAGAGATGTCATAAATATATCTGCACAGTGTTGTAAGCCTGTGAATTTTCAAAAGAGTGGTGCAAGAACCACCTGCTCTACATTGGGCTGGCTTTAGTCGAACTCAGATGAGAAACTATTCACAAGTAAATGAACTCAAACTCAAACAGCTATTAAAATAAGAATCCACCTTAGGCCAATCTTCCGATTCAACTCAACGTGCTAAAAATATTTTAATCGCAGTTTTCACCATTGTTTTAAACTCACAGCAGCCATAGTGAATTTTGAGGTCCAGGTTGGTGAGAAAATTTCTGTTTCATAAACTCTGACTTGTGATGTTTTCTTGTTCATCTTTCCTACTTGTAATTTCTATTTGTGGAAACTTCTATGCAAAACATGCAAAAGAAATAAAAGTTGTTCTTTCTTCTTCCTTGTAACAAAATACAACAAACAGAAGAAGTAGCTTTACCATAGAACTATTGTTAAATTATCTTGACACTATCATGGTATTTAGTGAGGTGATACTTCTAATTAACAGTTTGAGAACCACTGTTCTAGACCAATGCAACGGGACAAGGCCACAATACCTGCAAATATATATCTGCACAAAAGCTTCAAACAGGTACAAAGCTCATCTATGGTTCTGGCATTCATGTAACTTGAACAAAACCACAGCATGTTGTCAGCTGTGTGTTAGTACAGACAGTGCTCAGCCTGACACTAGTATTACATTGAAATTAAGGACAACAAATGACAAAACAGGTTAATTAAATCACAAGTTAGATGACCAATTCGGGGGGGGGAATGTGTTGTGTTTACATGACAGGCTAAATATGTAAAGGGAGGAACAGCAAGTTGATAAGATTTGTTGATTGTAAAATGAACAAATGCCAACATGTAATTTTTTTATGGACTTCAAGCTGGACCTGTTATCACAGCAATCCAGTGGCAGCATACAAAGATCAGCTCAGCTCATGAACATGTGACATCATGCACTTTACAATAAGAGAGGCAGCACAAGCTCACGTTTATATATAAAGAAGCTTGCACACTGAAACATCGAGGCTCTAAATATACATTGTTACTGCAGCTAGAAGTTTTAATAGTCATCATTACAAAGTTAGACGAATTTAACCCTACGACAATATCCGGGTTTGATTCAAAAGAAAATCAGGTCGGCATTTTAGTAGACATAATAAATATCTGCATTTATCCATCTACTCTCATCTAAGTAACTAAGTCGAATATGTATTAAGGGTAATAAGGTGTGGAATACAAGAAAAATGTAAGACATGAAATTAAGACAAAACATGTTTTGTATGTATATTACACTATTATAATAGGAGACAATAGTCACCATTTAATATTTAACTTTATATGGATCCTTTGAAGATTTTACGAAGAACTAACAACTAAATAACTTGCTCTTCCTAAAATGAATTGAAATGTAAGATGCTTGGTAAGTTTAATACTAATGTTACACAACGACATTCGCGATTGCAGTAAAGCTTTTACTTTGAAGGCAGTAGGGAAACAGTTGGGCTCTGACAGCGAATCAATAACAAGCAAAGCAGAAAACTTGCAAACGTCGGTACTGCTGTGATCCCCGAGACTGTTTTGCAGCAAACGTAAATCATTTTACAATATAATAAACTTAAAGATGTCTCCCCAAACCCTCTGCGTGGGAACGGTTCTATTTATAAATGTGTGATACATGCTAGAGAGACGGCTTTCACCTACCTCCTGCTCAGTGTCTCCCTGTTCCGACACTCCGATCTCACTGGGCAGCTCGGCCAGATCCGTGACCCGTATGAGTCCGTCATGGAGAAATATCGTCTCCTCCTTCACTGAAAGCCACTGGGACGAGTCCACAGCCCCGGAGCCCATCACTCTCTCCTCCGACAGTGATGCCGAAAGAGGCAAACATTAAAAATTCAGTGACAGAAAGTCAGAAACGCCCCAGACAGCCTGCTAAGCACCTACAACAACATAACTGACTTAACTGTCGCAGTCTTATCTGACGGCGGAGTCTGGCGGAGCAGACGTGGGGTGCTGGGAGGAACCTAACACACGACAGCCCGACAGCGAGCAACCAGCGCCGGCAGCCCCGCTCCTCACTACATCACTGCCGAGCTAACAGCTGCTTTTGCCTGGTTGCCTTGACTAGCCGGAGCTGAGCTAGCTTACCGTACGGTACCGTTTTAACGTTACCGACCACGGTGGGCGTGACACTCGCGCTAAAGCCAGCTACCGCGTCGCTGTTTGCACAACAGTCCATTCAGGGCCCGAACTGCATCTCTGGCGAGCTCATTTCACGTTCAAAACGTCCTCGCAGACAGCTCCGGTCCCGGCCGAGCCGCTGTGTCAGAGCCTGGAGGAGATAACGGGAGTCACCAGGCCATGTTTCCAAGGCCAACTGACGGCTCCCAGCATGCATCGCGCCAGAAGAATAGCTGTCTAGCTGTCAAAAATTCATGAGCTCATTCATACACATGACTCAGTATGAGATTTTCATTTTTGTTTATTTACTTTTTTCCGAATTAAGAAAATACTTTCTGATCAAATCGGAAAATTAATGGATTTTTCCATTTCGACAGATGTGAGTTGTGAAAAATGCTGACAAAATAAGCTTAATAATTCCTATTTAACCTAAAAATAATTGAAAAGAATACACACTCGTGTGAAATTTCCCCCCTTCCTGGTTTTCTTTTTGTACACTGTAATTCAGCAACAATGTGGCAGAATTACAGTGAATTATGATGCATGCAGCTGTTGCTATTTAGGGTGGACCAAACAATTACTAGGTTTAGTGGGCAATCACTTGTCACCCGTAGGACCATGTGGGTTTGATTTTTTTTCTCCCTTATTAATGTACAACTTGTTTACTTCTGTTGTCTTTGGCTAACATATAAATTGGTTTAATGTTCTGAGACACTGAAGTGTGACACATGTCCAGAATAATCGGAAATCGGGAACAGTGGCAAGCACTTTTTCATGCCACTGTAGATTTAATTTGTAAACGAATCTTTTGGAGTTTGTTTGTTTTTTCTCCGTATCTGACTCTGTGTACGACCCCCACATAAGATAGCATGCCCTTCATATTTTATACTAACGAATTCACACTGGACTCATCTGCTCAGCAGCCAGTTCTCCAAGGTACAGAGACCAGGAATTGTTTTTGAAGCCGCTCTATTTCTGATGGATTAACATGTAAAACTTCCCACAACTGAACAGTAACATGCTAAAGATTTCAATTGACAAGATGCACCACACCACCAAACAGTGGATAAGAAGTAAAGCAGCCTATTAGCAGTTTTCCAACTCTCCCTATTATCAACCTTTACCGCAGGCACACTCTCAGACTTGTGCAATAATATTGGGTCATTTACTTTTATGATAAACCAGAAAAGGAGGGAAATAAGGGAAACGCATGAAGCACATTCATGTCAAAACTTGTTTCTTTCAGTAGTGAAAGATGAAATCATCTTCAAAAAATAGTTCTCCATGAAAGATGATGAAGCTCTTAAGCAGCCTAGTTAATGCACAGAGTTCAGTCTATTTTCATTTGAGCTGCGCCATGATATCCGCTCTCATCTGCAGCCTTAGGCAATACTTATGAAGACAGAGAGGAATCCTTTTTTTCCTGCCACTAGTTGAGAATCTCATCGCAGCAGAGTCTTTTTCTTCTTCTCTCTTCTTAAGTGCTTGATGTAGTTCAGAGGCTTTAGTGAAACCTCCAGAACATCTAGAAACAAAACATAAAAAAATATCAACAATTGGAATCAGTCTTATAACTAGTTATACAGACAATCTGTGTGTAGGTTTCAGACAAGATATGTAGTTCAGACAAGCACTTTAAAGTTTGTTACCTGTTTGTGCGATTACATTTATTCTCCTTTGGCAGAGTAAAGCAGTATTGAGAGACAAAATCCCTCAAGAGAGAGCGAGGAGGACTTGGTTTCTTTACACTTTTGATTTGATCTGCCAAACTGCGGAATCAGAAAAACCCAAGCAAGATTGTTTGTCTTGTATGAGATTTGACAAATTCACAAACAGCATTAAAGTCACACATCATAGTTTAGGAATATGAATAAATGCGTACAATAAAATTTAAAGTGACAGAAACATTTTTACCGGCTTGTGCAGTCACAGTGATAGGCTGTCTTGGACTCTGTGTTTGTCAGATTATATTTCTTCTCCAAAGGTGGAATTTTAAATTTACAATCATCCAGGTGTTTGAGGCTTCGGCACAGGAGCTCATTATCTGATGACGCCAAAACAAACAAGTATTTTTAAACGAAGTTTCAACCATCTGATCCAAACTTTCACTCAACGACAAAAGGAAATTTCCTCGGAGGTTCAGGAACAGTCTAGAAACCACAAAGTCTTAAGACTATAAAAAAATGGAAGATGTTGGAACATAGAAAAGTCAGTTTAGCATTAGCATGTATAAAGAGGCTGTTGTCCAAGAAAGAAGCGCCTGCTCCAAATGTGACATCCTAAAGCATTACACACATTTGCAACTCTCCGCATGGCGCCAAAGATTTTTTTAATAAAAGATTTGGTCAGAAAAGATGAAAATTAGGTATTTGATCACAATGACAAGAGTGTTTAGCAGAACCAAGAAGAGTTGTCAAATATTTATCCAGAATTCTGCAGCTTGCTGATGGCTACAGAAACTCTAGAGGTTCTTGCTCAAGGAAATTTAAACAAATATTACTGGGGGTATATACTGTATGTGCATGCACACGTAAAATGGGAATATGCATTCCAACAAGGCTTGTTTGTCAGAATCAAAGTAATCTTTGAAAGTAAAACATTTGAAATAAATATTAGTTGTAGTTTTTATTCGGCCAAACAACCAGAAATGAGTATCTGCCAGTAAAAAGCTGAAACTGTTGTGTCACCTTTCGCTGAGAATTTCTTATAAGCTACCAAAGAGACAAGAAAATGTCAAAACAAAAATTATAAAACAGTAATGTCACAACCAAATCCGACATAAAATATTCACAGCTGAACTAGTTAATTTGAATTTCCTAGAGACTATTAAAAGCCGAGCCATCAAATGGCATTTCAATTTGGGGATTTTGTAAGAAGATTGTGCAAAAAGCTCCCGAAAAGAAATTAGAATTGAACAATATTTATATTCACCACAAAGAGAAGCAGAAATTGATATTGGTATTGTGAGCAGGCCATCCTTTTGCTTCAAAGGTACTGGGAGTGTAACCACATTCACTCACCTGTCACATTGCGTTTCTCATCATTTTTTACCAGGATGTTCTCTGCACTGACCCTTTGGGTGGTAGTATGACCCAAGGGCTGCTGACCTGCCTGCTTCCACAATAGATGGAAATCCAACTGCTTTTGTGGTTTGTCCTTTTTATGAAGAGAGGCCATCATCTTTTGTTCTCTTGTAATGGGTGTTGCAACCGTAGCTGCACTCCAAATAGTTGCTAGAGTTTCCAGGCCGGGTGTTCCTGCTTTATATTTCAAACGTGTTCTCTTATGATTGACTGGTAATCCCCCTGCATATGTATTTGTCGGCGTAACGGTTGTTGTGGGAGTTGCTGTTTGTTTTACACAGATTTTACAGTGCAACCAAGGAATGTCCCTGCTCACAGACATACTGGATCCACAGCATTTACTGTGCTTTGGGGCTTTCTTTTCATTTTTTGCTTGTTTGGTTCCTCCTTTGACTTTTTTTGAGTCTTCCGGAAAATTCAGCCTCCTTGTTAACGCTGGAAAATGTGAAGATATTGCTTTAGATGATATTTGTGTCGAGGTAGTTGTAGGGATGGCTGGTGGAATGTTGCTTTTCTGTGCAAGACCAGAAAAGTCCTTTCTCCTTTTCTTCATTTTTTTGCCTCTTTTCCTTTTAGAAATATGTACCTTTTCGACTGTTTTGGGCTTTTGTGAAGGTCCTTCTCCAGAGAGTTTTTCTTGCCTTTTGCATCCATTCCCCTTTGTCCTTCTGCGGTGAAACGTATCTCCTCTAGGTGGGTCTCTGAGGCCACATCTATGTTTAGATTGCGATGCCTTCCTCTGAGGGTTAGACGCAGGCCTCTCAGATAAATGCTGCTCTTTACTGCTTGTTAAATTCTTGCTGTCTGTGTGAGCATGTTTGCCTATAATATCAGAGCTGTTGTAAGGTTGGGGGTTTTTGAAGACGGCATAAGGAGCCTCACTGGCCTTTTTGCACCTATGCAGAGAAAACACGCAGAGAGTTAAGCCATGAAATAAAAGATTGCATGAAACTGACAAAAAAAAAATTATTAGGATTTTTGATAATATTCAAGTACAAAGAAAAATATTTATTACCAATTGATTCCTTTAAAGGTACAGTAATTCATGTAAATGTGGTAAAGCTGTACAGGTACCCAGATTCTCGATTATTTTCAAAGTTTTCAAAATTAAACAGTTCCTAGCTTTACAAGAGCTAGTTCTTAAGTGAATTTGTAAAAGAAATATTCTAGTTGATCTTAGTCCAGAGCTGATTTGGCATTTGATCATTGTTCTAGATTAGCTGTTTTACTTCAATTAGACAGATTAACAAAAACTAAAGAAGCAACAGCACTACTTTAGAAATAGAACTACGTAGGTGGATAAATCCACTTTTTCATACTAATAATGCCAAATGTACTTGTTTGTCAAAGATATTTTTGTATGTCTAGTCAAATCACACCAGATTTAATTTCAGCAATATACACAGCATACAGAGGAACAAAACAATAGTCTCCAGGACAATGGTGCTACAAACAGAGGCACGGGACAACATGAACTAAAAATAAACTAAAAACTTAAGTAAGGTTAAAATACAAACTTACGGCAGCAATAATGCAGCTTAACATTAAAATCGCAACAAAATATACAGCTTACAATCATTGGTCAGGAATGTAAAAAGGATACTGTGCAATATTTGCCATTTTTAGAAAGGATATATTCAAGAGAGAAGGGAGGGAAACATGCAGCAAGAGGAAAGGTAGGTAGTTAACCTGGGACGGCTGCTTTGAGGACTAATAACCTCTGGACATGGAGTAAGACCCACCATACTGCAACACAAATGAAGCATTTTTGACACCCATGTTTCTTCCGCCCTCTGGTGGAGGAGCTTCTGTTGTTATTTCACATATTAGCAACAGAAGGGGTAAAAATCCACCCAACATTATACAATATACACCCACACATAAGACAAGTCTCTACTGTTCCTCTTGATATGAGAAAGAAAGGTAGTACCATCAGAGGAATATGGGATAATGCACCCACAACTCAGGTAGTAATGACTTAAATGTCTACTGCACAAACTGGAAGGAGGCTCTCTGTCTAAACTACAATTCTGTGGCTCTTTAGGTCAGTGCCTCCTACTACCTGTGACAGATAATATTACAGAACCCCGCAGTGTTTTCATATTAAAGGGCAATAAGGAAGACTTTCACCCCAAGAGTTTCCTCAACTGAATAACACTAATGCTACAAGATGTATCTCAAAATGGTTCAGTGTGTTCTTTTTTCTGATATCAATCTACTTTTTGAAATTACTTGCTTGATATTTTGTTCCACAGCATAGAACATTGCTTCCAAGAAATTGCAACCATTCCCTCATTGTAAAGATTTGATCTTTGTCGTTTTTTTATTATATAAAAAAAGAAGAAATTAAATTCTGGTTATTTATTGTAATAAGTTTGGGGAAGATGCTATTTAGTGCTGTGTCATAATGTTGGTAAAACATAAAATCATTATTAATACATGACACCTAAAAGCCAACGCCTGATGTACCAATTACGATGCAAAATTATTTTAGAAATCCATGTAATTTTAATGTTTGTTATATATTCTAAAAAGAATCTAATAAGTTGTTCAGGCTTAAGAGGTCATTTTCTGACCATTATTTCTTTGACTGTTAAACATTTCAATTTTTTTTTATTCTCTTTGAAACCAAGATATGCCTACAGAGCAAAAACTTGGTTAAAATCTGGTTATTTAGATTTTATTTAGCTAGTTCGAGAGAAAACTGTGGCTTAGTTCAACATATCCATAAAGAAAATTCCTGTTTTTCTTAAAAGCAAATGTTCTGCCTATAAATATGTAGTCAAAGCAACAGCGTCAGTGTGTCAGCCTCCCTTACATTCCCCACCAGTACATCTGTGTGCAGTGCTTCAGCTGTTTCAGCTCAAAGCAGGGAACCTTCAGGATGTTGAAGAAGCTGTAGCCCACCATACTTGAAATGCTGTCATTCATGCCCAGAAGGCACTGTCGAAACCTGACAAATGGAGAGCAGGCAAAGGTTAAGAAAATATTTGATCGCTCAAATACCACATAAAAGCTCCTTGTTTTATTCTTTTTCTGAGATTATACTTGCTTGAGCTGAAAAATAATCTGCTATCTTGAAAACTGACATGAGAAAAGTAGAGGAATGATGTGGTGCAGAAGTCAATGTTAGAGTAAAATAGCCATCTCCATCAATGCTAAAAAAAAAAATTAAAAAAATAAGGGAATGGATGGAAAGAAAGGAATGCCCATTGAATGACTAACATTATAGAATACATGTTCACTCTTGAAAGAAAAAATTTGCCTGGAAGACTGGTTGCCATGAAGTTAAATTGATAATAGAAAAACATCTCCAGATTTTTTAAGTGTGTTTCAAATTTTTGGCATTAAGAGAAATCATATAGCACATTCCAGAAATAAAATATGAGGATTAAAACCATAAAACTTCCAAAAATGTCACCTCAAAGCATCCTTATGTACTGCCAGAGCAGTAAAAGGGGATGTAATTTACTGCTTGCAGGAGTTTTCCTGGAAGGCACACATATATAAAATCCAGACTCACTTTAAATGGTGCATTCGGAGGCTCACCTTTGGTCACACTCGCAGTGTGAGACTGTGAAGAAATTGGGGTTGAAGACTCCATAATTCACTGTCAAAGCTGGGATGATGTCTGAGCAGTGGTCATGTTCACGGCAACACTTATCTGCTCTCTCGAATACGCCTGCGAACGAGAGCGGGACCTTGATGTCAAAGGCTGCTTGCATGAAGAAAGTTCAAGATTTAAGCTCAGTTAATGTAATTTTAATTCAAGTTGATTTTGAGGTGGGAGGCAGTGGTTTTCAAATAAACCCAACATGTCTAAGGTGAAAAAAAAAATATCACAGAGGTAAATGCATCTATAATCTATTACCAGGATATTTGATTTCTCTTTTAAAACATGAGAACATCTACCATGATTTTCAAACCACTCATACTCCCTTTTCAAATTTTGTCACATTGGGAATTGAAAAGGATAGATGTTATCTGGTGCATATTTTTCCTTTCATTTCATTAATCCTTTCATTTAAGGATTAACAACTTTTATTAAAAGAATGAATGAATGAACGGATGGATGGATGAGGTGGTGTCCAGTTGTATTCAGACCCTCTGAATCAGGACTTCTTATCGCCACCTTGTGGTCTTATTACAGCTGCGACTCTAGAAAATGCGTATTTTGTCCATTTTTTATTTTTTGTTTTTGTAAATCAGCTCATGCGCAGTAAGAATGCGCATGGAGAGACAGTGGACATTCATTTTCAAGTGCTACCAAAGTCAGATTGCCAATTTTGCATATATCTGGACTTTGACTGGGCCACATACTGTACCTTAAAGTGAACCTCCACCTCCTTTTGCCTCTTTTTATTGGCTTGGTGCTGGGACTGCCCTGTATTTAGCTCCATTTACCTTCATAATGTGACAAAATTTGAAAAAAATTAACATTGTAAGGAAAGAGTAGCTGTGCTGTTGCCTTGCACTCTTTTCCCTTCATTGAAAACGGGCCAGCAGTCATATGAAATAAATGGAAAATCTTCCCAGATTTTTTCCATTCTCCCAGAACACATGTGGCTGTAGGCTATATTCCATAACAAATCAGTCCATCAATCAATCAACTTTTATTTGTATAGTACCTTTCAGGAACAAGGCATTTCCAAGCGTGTTTTATGAGAAAAACAGAAAAATTCAAAATCATAGAACACACAGTCAACAACACTACATTTTTGCATTACACGTCAGATTATTGATTAATGTTTCATGATTATGTTTCAAAAGCAACTCTAAACAGCTGGGTTTAAAGATTTAAAGGAACTCAGTGTTCGCTGTTTTGCAGTTTTCTGGAAGTTGGTTCCAGATTTGTGGTGCATAGAAGCTGAATGCTGCTTCTCAAATGTTTGGTTCTGGTTTTGGGGATGCAGAGCAGACCAGAGCCAGAAGACAAAGTTGTAATATCTCAAACAAACAATGTAAAACAAACAAACTTAATGTGGACTATCTGAGAAATAAAAACAGAAAAAAAAAAAAAAACAAAAAAAAAACAACAACAACCCGAGTTTAAATGCATCAATAAATTCAACATCCTCACCCAATTGTTCGTATCCGGCCGCTTTGCTTCCAGAGCCACACCACAACGTGCCTGGAAATATCCAGGATCGTTTCCTCCGGGTTTTTCTCTCCGTCTCATCGTTCCTTCTCCTCCCTATGAGCTCCGGTGTGGGAACTACGGAACGTACGAGTGCGCACGGAGCCTCCGGGAACAGCAGAGGACTGATGTTAAACTTCTTAACAAGTTCTTGGCCCCAGGTCTCATTTCTGTTGCAAAAGGCCCGATATCCTCCGGTAACATCTGGATGCGAATAGATTTCGCAGCCTGCCAGCCGCAGGTCATCAGACCATTTGGTGAGATACAAGAAGCGCGCACCGTTGGCGCCGTGGCGCAGAAAGGTGAGCAGCGTGCGTCCGTCGGCTGGACTCGATCGGAGGCAGGACACACCTGGTCCAGGTGTGTGTTGTGTTTTGGAGAAACCGAGCCATGGTAAGACGAAAACAGCCCGAAGGAACCATCCGCTTTCCATCCCAATGTGTGGGCGACCAAGTCCTTCAGTTGTAAGTTAATGTCTGCATGCATACATTCTTTTGCAATGACTGAGAGAACTGAGGAGGGTTCTGTTTTGTTTTTTTTGGGGGGTTTTTTTGCAAATGCTTATGTCTCTGACATAGTTCAGGAAATGAAAGGTGTTCTTATTGGTTCGTGGATTTTGAGAAATTTGACACTCAGCTGATCACATTCCCGTGAAATATGAAATCGTGTGCGAGGCCTTAATTAGTCCTCTAGATGGGGCCATTTTCATATGCGTCCTATTCCTGGGACACAGCATAACCTGATTTGCTTTTAAATTAAATGGGGCCCAAAATTGTATCAAGACGCTAAGATTACATTGCTGTGAATTTGGAATGAACTCAATTAGATGGAAACTCTAAATATGTAAGATGGCAAATAAAGTGGTGTTGTTACGAGACTCACTGAAACGTTATAGTGAATGTACTACATTGATGATAATGCTTCACCTAATTTATTTGCATAATTTGGTACTCTGAGACGTCAGATGAATGTGAGAGCCCATAAGAGGAAAAAATGTTCGCTTTTCCTCTGCCGTCTATTATTTTTGGAAGACAAGCAATTGGACATTTACATGACAGCTTTAAGCAGAAGAGTCATTGTTTCCGTGCAGCTCTTAGAAACTCAAATACATCATGGATTTGTCCTGGATAATCCTCTTGAAAATAAAAACTTTTGCTCATATTAGCGGTATCTTTGTTATTTGCTGTGCACTATTAGCACATAACAATCCTTCATTTCTACCCTCAGTACCCCACAGCATATAAAACATGCAATAGCAATGTCATTCCAGACAATTTTACCAGCTGAGATGGTGTGGCCACCCAAGTAATCTTTTTAACCTGCAACCATAATTATATTGCAGTGACTGCTGCAATGTGATACATCTATTATCTGCAGAGGCAAATAATAATAATAATAATAATAATAAGAAGAAGAAGAAGAAGAAGAAGAAGAAGAAGAAGAAAAGAACAAATATCAATTTTCATCAATTTTATTTGTCTGTGTAAACTTTCTGCAAAACCTTCCCATGCAAAGTTATTAGCAAACATACAGATTTCAACTTCATGCACTATGTATGTACAAATACAGAGATTGAGGAACATTCCACAGAACTGGCAGAATCAGGTAGAAGGCAGCTATAACTTTAGCTCGGAGAGAAGCCTTTTATTTATTTATTTATTTTTGTCGATTTTGTTTTTACAAGCGATTGATGATCACCTCATCATGATCACAGTTGTTGATGTAGCACAGTGTAGAACTAGGTCATTGCCACATCTGGGCATTGCTCTTTACTGAGAAAACAAGACACTGGTAAGCTTTGAATGTGCATCTACAAGATCTCTCAGTTAAACGCTAAGATTAATCTGCTACTCATAGACATCTTATGTTGATGTGCTCAGTTGACTTTCTGTCAATCCTCTGCGTACTAGCGAACCGGTTCATCCAGATTAAACCATAGTAATCATAGTCATGCAGCGTATGGCCTCCATATCAGTAGGAATGTCATAGTGAAAACTGTAAACATTAATGAAGGTACAATAGTATTTATTTCTAACAAAGTGTAAATATATATATATATATATATAGACAGATAGTCATATATCTATCAATCTATCTATATATCTATCTATATATTTACATCTTTAATCACAAGACATTTCCATGCATAGAATTTTTTTTGTCTTTGTTGTCACACTGGAATAACTTGCAGACAATTTACTGTATAAATAGAGGTCATTCCACTGCGTAAGCTGTGCTTTCCTTGATTTGCTTTAATTAGTGAACAAACACTCACTTAAGCCTTGGATAATCAGGGAGTGGAAGAGAGCGAGACAGGGGGGGAAGAGGGGAATGTTTGGGGTAAAAGCGGGCTAAGAATGCCCCAGGCACATGAGAGTCACAAGCACAGTGCATGCAGATATAGACTGCACATACTTTAGACATGACTTGCTCCGTCTTCTCTCTTCTGTAAACATGTAGCAGACTTAACCATGTGTATTCAATGTAAACAGTGCAGTAAAAAACCCTCTGAGGTGTCAGAGTGAACCGCGAGCTTTGAACGAGCAGAGGTAGCAGGACGTGATTCTATTTGTTTTCTCTTCTTTTCTTTTTTTTCCCAAAGAAACTAAATGAAAGATCAGAATCTTGGATCGGTTTCCGGTTTCTCTTAACACATAGTTATTACGCCCTACAAATGTAAAATAGCACACACGTCTTGAATAACACTACAGAAAAACTCCTGTCAAACTATATAAGTGTGCTAGAATATATATATATATATTTTTTTTTAAACCACAAAGTAACAGCAACTCATTACAGATTTTTCTAGCTCATGGTTCACTCATGTATGAATCATCTGTTGTATCAGATGTCTATCCTATCCTGAGCAATGTATAATTTTGTAAACATTTCTTTGTGGAAATATACAATATGTATACAGCTGAGTTATTTTAAGGTGCAGCTGTGTTCTGGCATGCTTATAGAGCTCTATATGTTTTATATGGCAATTAAGTCATGAATTTGAGTTGTGGGCCCAGTTTGAGGCCTTCATGAGCTTAGGCGATGATTCTGATGCCATAACATATTGCTTTTCCTGATCTCTTCCAGTGCAATTCACGCTTCATTTACTTCAGTGACGAATGTATCACTACGAAGCATTTCTGAAGGCCTTTTTTGTTTTGTTGCAGCATTTTCCATAACGTAACAGTTCGTTTGGGTCGCGTTACTGAAACTTCAGATTCATTTGCACAACGTGATTTGTGCCAGAAGCAAATTGTGTATCGGTGACCAAACCGCTACTATAAAAATAGGGGATTATACGGCGGGAGAAGGAAGAAACAGTGCCTGCGTGTTTGGTTATATTAAAATCTATATGGAAACAAAACAACAACAACAACAACAAAAAAACTACATTTGTAAAAGTGCAACAAGACATGAATGCAAACGGATTCGGTGCGAGCCCATGCTGTATGTATGGTTAATCGCTGACAACGTGATTCTCGTTCACTAAGGTGTGCCAGCGCTCGATCCTCTTGTCCTTGTTCTTCAAACACTCGTACCAGTGCTTCAGCCTCTCTCCTTTGGCGGTGATGCCCAGCTGACAGCCACCTGTCAGAGAGGAGGGGCTCATGTGAGAAGCAGGTGGTGAAGCAGATGAGGAATTACAGTTTTTACTGCATCACAGCAGTGATGTGTAGAGCATTGCAAAAGTCTTCATATCCCTCAACCTTTTTCTTAACATTTTACCATGTTACAACCACAAACTTCCATGTGTTTTATTTGGATTTTACTGTTTGACGGACACTGAGACAAAGTAGTGCGTACTTGTGAAGTACAAGGAAAATGATATAAGAAATTTAACCCACAAGAACCCTTTTCTAATCGAATACCCCTAAATGAAATCTAATGTAACTAACTGTATTGAAAAGGTCCTGCAATTACTAAACAGAGGTCAACTGTGCGTGATTTAATTCCAGCATAAATCCAGCTGTTTTACGTAGGCATCAGAGGCTTCAAAACCTGGAAGACGGTGCAGTGGTCAGATCAAAACAATACTGAACATTCGGGAGTCTCAGATATTCACTCACCTATGTAATCATTGGACTTCCCAATGTCATAATCCCACACAGAGATGTCTAATGTCTTCTTGGCCAGTTCACTGTGTTTGATGTCAAAGCTAAATTCCTAAAATGCGATCCAGACATAAAAAAAAAAAAAGTTCTTAAGATTTTACAAATGAATTGATAAAAAATAATCAGTTGAGATCATTTAATTTTCTTGCTTTCTAACCTCATTAAACTCTGGGTTTAAAGTCCTCTTCTTGATTTGTGTTTTGCACTTGCCCTTTTTCCCCATGTCAGGTTTCAGGCATCTGCAATTTCACACATAGTGCACAAAGTAATTTATGTCTTTAGTGGAGTCACTTAATGACAGTGCAAAAAAATACATATTTTTTTTCCACCGCCTCAACCTACATTTTAACATATGGATCAGAGTATCCATTAGCATCCATGGCAGCCAAGTGAACGCAGCGTACGACCCCCACGATGAGGCGATTCAGTTGGGTGCTGTACATGAGGGACATCAGAATGCGACCGCGCTCCTCTGCATCCGTGCCCTCCTTCCCTGGCTGAGACACAGCATTGGGGAACATAGTTGAGCAGGACTGAATATTAACATCTGCATACACTCCTGAGGGATTTGGTCACGTTTAAACATGCTTGGGAACAATCATTGCCTCATCTTCGTAGAGCGCAATCCCTCTTGCTCCTCCGGCTGTCGCAGTTCTCTTCGTCTGTGTCGAAAAACAAGATCATGACATGCCACATAAAGGATTCAAACAAGCAGAGAAAATCATTTGCTTTTTTTTTTCCTTTTAAAATTTGGCTTAACTCACAGGCACAACCCTCTCTAGGCAGACGTTGAAGTTCTTCTTCTGATTCATCTTCAGCTTCTTCAGTGCTACCCGGGTCTCGCCAATAAACTCATTGTGCCCAAACTTGTCTTCATCGCAGACAGAGAGCCTGGGAAAATCAATGAAGCGTGTAAATTAGCACAGAAGGTTGCTGCTCAGTGGGTCTAAGTGTGTCTGTGTGGGACCAGAAATTCACCTGAGGGTTTTACGTTGCATGTCTTCGTCGGTCAGGCCGTGATAGGTGAGCGTTTCATTCCACACAGGGTTGCGGGTGTTTCTCAGGGTCTTTGTACGCAGTTTGTTGGACTGATGGATGTCAGGTAGATTGGGAAAAGTAATTAACACTTTCTCGAAGCGATAATTTAGATTGCAGGTTTAGTTTTGCTACATCCAAACCACCACAAGGTGTCAGGCTTGAGCTACCATAGATAGCTCCTGTCAGAGCAAGAAGGTCTAAAATCCGCCCTTAGTGTAATTAAGGAGCAACAGGAAATTAAGGTTCTAAATCTCCTACATTTTATTATAGACAAAATTCTATATTTCTCTACTTAAATGACCAGTTGTTTAAAACTTAAAAGCTTAATGCTTAACTGTACTTGTACAAAAGTGGATGGATCGGAGGAGAATACAAATACTTAATACTTTAATCAAATTCCACACTTTTTCAGACTTCCCAGGGTTTTTAGGGCCTTTGAATGTCTGGAAAAGCATCGAGTTGATGCGTTTACCTTACTAGCCCCAGGAAGCAGATGAAGCTTCACATAAGGATCTGCTAGCCCATTGGAGTCCATGGGCTTCAGACCCTGAAGAGAAACGAAGCATTACGCTCATCAGATCACAAATCGTAGAGAGCAATTAAGCTAAAGTGCCATTCAGGAGGTTTCAGCATAAACCACTTGACTGAAATTGTCCCTTTGTGCACGAGAAGGAGGCCAATAGTACCTTTCCTTTGAGGATGCTACATTGTAGGCTGTTGCTTTCCTGATCATAGAGAAGGCCAAACTCAAGGGAGCCCAGAGTTGCTGAAAGAGACCCAGACCACACATACCATCAGACAAGAAGGAGACGGCAAGTTTGCACATAAGTGGTTAAAAGTATAACTATAGACATTCCTGTGTAAATAACAGGTTTCATCTGGTGGATTAAAGGGGAAGATAAACCAATAAAGACAACAATAAATCTAACCCAGTTTTAATCTTCAATTCATAATTGCAGATAAGTCACAGGGTTTTCTCCACCTCCTATAGAAGATGATTCTCAGAGAAAAAAAATAAAATAATAATCTATATATATATATATAGATATATATATATAGCTGTATAACAGATTCCTATGCTGCCCACACAGGTTTTATTTAGAGGAGTTTTTATTTCTTGTCAGAGACCTGGAGGCTGGAGGAGGGAATCAAGCTTGTGTTATCTGGTTAAAACTCTACAGGACTTAAGGTGGCTCGTGTTAAATGTGTGGAAAAATTCTTAAATTCGCATTTAAAAATTTAAATGCTTCAGCATTTAAACATACTGCATTGTTTACCATGTCCACAACACAGTGAATATGTTAAACATTAGTGAGTTTTTGAAAATGCCTTGATATTAAAAGAAAGTGTGTATTGCTGAGTATTATAGTTCTGATCTTTGTTTGACAAATTCTCACTTTGCCATAATATTATGTCATCATATGTCCTGTTTTCAGGCTCTGAAGAACTGTATGAAGCCCAGTTTATATTTCATAAGAAAATAACATAATTCATCCATATTCTTCACAGTAATGTGTGTGCCACTTTGTTTGGACAAAATTTCATAGTAATCCAACTAATATTGTTGGTACCAAGTGACTGACTCATTGAAGACTCAGAAACAACCAAACATACCAACCTGTTAAAAACTCTGTTAGAAAAGAACATAACTTTGAGATATGAACATATTAGATTGTTGTAATACCAGCAAATTCATCTTTTGTTACTCCACATCATGCGTATTACTTTTTTTACGCTTTATTAACCAAAACATTTCTATGTCCAATATTTACGAGAACTGCAGAAACCTGTCATTACCCCAGGACCCAACTATTCAAACCATCCTGTCCCCTCAGAGATTAGGTCCATAAAAATATAGCTATTTCTGCCATCTTCCCTCTTTACACCAGGGAAAGGATCCAGCTCCAGGGGATTTATAACCCAATAGCCCTGTTGAATTCAAAATTATTTGCACCGTTCCAAAGACCTGGACCTAAATAAAAATAAATTAAACAAAACTCCCCTGAGAGAGAATGGAGTCTTTTCATGGCTTCAGGCTAAAGTCATTGATGGCTTAGCACCATTCTTTTTCCTTAAAAAGAGCTTAAGGAAAATATCTGAATAATTTATGAATCACTGCTGATTTAGTTGTTGTTATTATTCTCCTTGGCTTTAGTTCTTTGATATTGTGACAACATATTGTGTTGTAATTTCCCATTTGTTCACCAGGAGGAAAAATAGATGTATGATTTAAAGGCAGATGTTCACAATGAACGTGGAAATAGCGCCAGAAAAAGAAGATCAGCACATGATATCTTCTTTACAGCTACAGTAAAAAAGAAAAAAAAAACATTTTCCATTCACCTGTAGCAAAGCCCACATGTCATCTGTACAGAAAATGAACCTAAACTGAACACATCTGCCACCATGCTGTATGAAATGGGGCGCAGATGGTGCACTCACTGGCTTCGTCAGAGTCATAGTCGTTGGCCTCCTCCTCATCATCAGCCGGGGGAGGTTGCTGTCGCGGAGGGGGCGCGCTGTAGGCAGCCGGCTGCCTCCTGTCCTCTCTTACAGCAGGAGGTGCTCTCTGCTCCGAGGCGTAAGCGCCCACACCTCCTGCCACAGGACCTATTAAGGGAAATGACACCATAGCTAAAGCAAGTTGGTGACTGGCACGTTGCAGTGCTTTGCAAAAGTATTCAAAACCCCACAGTTTGGCCGGTTACAAACACAAACTTCAGGATTGCCCTGAATTTAAGTCAAACCATCTCCACATCAGTTCCTACCAGCTTTTCTGTCAATGCTGTCCCCATAGAATGACACTATGGCTGAGCGTATGCCTCTCTGCTCAATAGCAAATCAATAACAATATATATATCATGATAGGCAGGTGATCAATATCAACGGAAAGCACATCTCATAGAATGCTTAGTAATTTTTATGAACTCCAATTGAGAATTGGGCATGTATCGTATCATTTATTCTTTATCGTGATAAATGTCTTATCATGATATGATTTTGATTTGTCATTGTCACAATAAAATCCAAAAATCGCTTTCAACATCAATTTTAGGGGTTTTTATTGTCAGGATTGTTATTTTCACTATTTTTCTCTACAGTTTGTTTAATAATGGTGTATCAATAAAAGTCAATACATTTGAAAATATGATTAAACGCAGTTATTGTATACATTCCAGTGATATAAACCACACTTCTCTGTGTGCCTGGTGTCCTAAAGAACTGGCAATGTATTTCAAGACTATCTCTTTTTGTGGGGCTGTGATTACTCAGTCACCTAAAAAACTGATAAATAGATCTTATTGTCACCTTTATTGTTGTCATAATAATACCACAATATATTGTGATTAAACTTTAATGTCCTATCACCGCCCATACAGACAGCATTCTGGGGGGATTTAGGTAGAGGAAAGACTTTAGCTGCGTCAGCCTCTCATGGCCAACTAAATAAGGTTGGTGGCATCAACTAACTCATTGACTCTTTGGTTACCGAGCAACAACCTGTTGAGCCACAGTGGGTCATAACTGCTTAAAAATAAAAGACAGCGGTGTGGAAAATGAGTAGAACAGCTTGAAAGGAAACCGCTGATAAAACAGGAGAGATCATGTCACCAGCTTTCCAGAATTTTGTATATTTAAATCAAGAAAATGAATCAACAATTATCAATATTGACTGATACTAAATGTTGCTATACATTTTTAGTATACATACTAAAAATGTATAGCAACCTTATGTTGCTATACATTTTTCAGCCATATTGTCCAGCCCTATGTATATCCCAAGGATACCATGTTCAGGGTAATGTGCAGTGTTAGTTTCCTGCAACAGCTGGCTTGTACATCAGAAAGACTTCATATGACTTGCTTTCAACAATCGCTTTCGTCTTGCTGTTCTTCTATAAAGACCAGATTTATGGAGCGTACTACTAATAGTGGTCCCGTCAATAAATCTCTAACCTGAGCTCAGCAGCTGCAGCTATATGGGTTTTTGGCTGCTCCTCCTAATAATGCTTTTCTTGCCTCTCCTGTTAGTTTAGGTTGATGACAGAGTCTGACAGGTTCACGGTTATACGTTTAAATGGTTTGCAAATTGATTAGTAACCTAACCCTACTTTGAGATTTTCAACTTAATTCCATGCCTATTGGGTGAGCTTTGTCAATCTGTCACGTACAATCACAATTTAAAACATTATTCTTTTTGGTTATTACACACCAAAATGTAGAAAAGTTCTAAGAAATATACATTCTCTTGCAACTCTATAGAGAAATACTTTGTTCCTCACCCTGCTGGGACATTGTGGCTGAAGCAGCAGGTTGTGCCCTGGAACTATGCACCGGAACCATCTTCTTCATCACTACCGGACTTCCCTGACCCGCCTCTTCAGGGCCAACCCCCCCTGCAGCCATACGCATAGCTGGTTTGGGGGCCACAGGTGGGTAACCAGCACGGGCCTGCATCTGCGCACCTAAAAGTAAGCGTGTACAAGTGAAAACAGAAAGACTCCCAAAATGCAAAATCACCCCACCTCATCCCTGTGCTGCAGCGCAATCTGTAAAACTGCCACGTCTTCCTGGAGATTTTAATGCCACAGGGTTTACGTTGCAAAGGGGATGACCTACATACACAACAACAAGCAGGGGGAACGAGCAACCTGCGAGACAATCCCTCATCTTTCTGCTATATATCATACAAAACAGGTAGATCCCACTGAGACTGAAATTAAGCTGTTTGACCCATAAGGGCAGCATCACATGGAGGCTTGCTCCATATCCCAGCATGCAACTCCTGACCGGCTAATTGAAAGACTTCATCCCTGTCGACAGCAACAGTGGGTGGCCCTGCCACCTTTGGGAATCAGAAAAAAGGTTGGACTATTGAAAACAAAGCGCTGTGAGATGGGGTTAAATGGTAGAATAGTAGAAAAAACTGCACTACCATTATGTCCATTAATGTACCATTAATGGACCATTTCATTAATGGTTCATTAATGAAAGCAAAAAGAAACATGTGCCATATGAAACTTGATAATAAAAAAAAAAGGCGTGACTCCTTGTGCTGTTCTCTTTTGGTTTGTAACGCACTGAGAATGCTGTTGCTGAGAAATTTGATTGGTGATTTGTTTTGGTTGATAGGCACTTAACAGTATAGGTTATGACTGTAAACAGGTCGTGTACAATAATATTGTTTAAACAGATTTCTCTGTTTCAGACAGCACCAGAGAAATACTTTGCTTGTGCCTCTGAATGTCTGTGTGTGTGTGTGTGTGTGTGTTTTCTCAGAATGTATGAGATCTGGCAATGACTCAGCACATCTTAAAATAAAAGTGGCAAGCTGTGCAGCCACTTTTTTTTCCCTTTTTATTTTTTTACCTTTTTGAGTGAAACCCAGCAAGCATATTTTCATTTCAGTTTTAAATACTATATGTTGTTTAATTTAACACAATGCTGCATTTTCAGTAACCTTGAAGTTCGTTATAATTGCAAAACAACACATCTGTTTGAGGAAACTGGAGATCTAGAAGTGGTGGCAGGTGGTTTTTGATGGGGGCGATATGGCTCATCGCCCAGGGAATCAAACTTCAGAGGGCGTCAGAAACAAGTTTCTGACGCCCTCTGAAGTTTGAGTTTTAAATTCTTTATTTGCAGGAGCAGTTATGTGGGAGTGGGTATTGTTGTGCACATATTAAATATTGTGAGACATTTTTTCTTGAGAGAGCAGGTTGATTATGAAACTGAAGTTGGTTTTTAATGGAGAATTTTCCACTGAGTGCTAAATGGGAGAACTACTTCGTTGTTTTTTTATTGAATCTTAACTACATTTTTTTTTATCTTTAATTCAAAATCTATGTGACTCAGAAAGGTCAGACCATTGTATAAAAATGGTGCTGTAATACAATAACAGTGTGTTCAGTAAAGTCAAGCAGGTAGAAAAGGGAGCATTCCAGCTGCCAAATTCAATAATAGTTTAGTTGTTAGATTATGAGGGTAAACTCACATCAGTTTCCAGCCCAACACCAGGATAATAACAAATATTCTGCGCAAATGTGGCACAATCACCAAATTTTCCATCAGTTTAATATGCGCTCCAGCAGCATAAGCACACACTGAAAAATCTAGGATCTTTTAACCGGAGGACATTTGCTGAGCATTAAAAGAAGAGGAAGAAGAAGACTTTTCTTTCTTTTTTTTGCTGGGTTTCACTAAAGTTGAAAAGAATAAAATTGTTGTGAATACATGGTACAGTCCCAGTTGTCAATTTCTCATGCTCTTCTAAGAGCGTATGAAAAAACCCTATAAGTTTTCTTTAGGCTATTTAAGGTAAAACTAAGATTTTTATAGATTTTTCTCTCCTATACCACCCACTTACCAATGTGTGGTGGCAAGATAAATATAGAACCAATCCAACCTTGTGAAGCAGAGCATTTTAGCCAGATGGCGATAAGAGGTCTTTGTGCAACAAGAGGCATAAAGCGCATGTTGCAGTTTTTTATTTTTATATATTTATATATGCAGGGATAACATGTAAAATTAGCCCTATATAAGTAATATATGCATTTATATGAGCATTATATAAGTAACACAAAGAAAAGAAAACACTTGCCTGAAACTTGCTCCTCAGAGGCTGAAGTCTGACTCTGACGGGAACCTAAAAGACCAAAAAAAAAAAAAAAAACACATTTCTAATAAGTGATCTTTTGATAGTCAAGGCGGTGCCTGAAGGGGCCTGTACCTGGTGGTTTTGGTTGAGCTGCTGCCTCTCTGGGCTCAGACACTGTTGGCTTCTGAGGTTCTGCTGCCTCCCGAGGAGCTGTCTCCTTCGGTTTAGACAGTGGCATGGGCGACGGCAGGAACTGCTTCGGAAAGCCTTTGAAGAACCAGGCACCGGACCGCTTCCATACCTGAGGAGACCTTGTTGTTAAAACTCAGGGGAATACAATCAATGCATCATTGGACGCCCGACAGTCTGCTTCTTTTATTTTTTGGTTGGTTTTTTTCTGTCTACCAGCTCTCACCTCTCGCTGTTCTCTGCAGATCTTGCACAGCCACACAGGGCGAGTTCGACTGCCACACTGAGTGCCACATTTTGTGCACATGTTCTGCACATAAGAAGGGAACATTGATGACAGCTGCTCTGCTTTTGCTTTGTTTTTTTAGGTATTGCTGTTACGAATGCATATTTAAAGACTGCTTAGGCAATTTTTTCATCTTGGGAACATTTCAGGAGAGGAGCTGCTGGTTTGTGCTTTTACAATTGCTACCTTTTTGCAGTCCTCGCACACGACGGAGCTGACCCCAGGTGATCCCAGCTGCTCCCCACACAGTAGGCAGCGAGAAACACCGTCCCCACACACGGTCTTCTTCATGTCATCCAGGCGGTTTATCAGGCGCCTGCAACATCAACACAGCTAAGTCTGACTCACAATGCCACTGGTAATTATTCCGGGTTTACAATTATGCGACTTATTCGTCTCATTTTGAGGTTTTATTCAACTTTGCACCCATGTAAAAGAAAAAACACAGGCACGCAAAAAAAAAAAAATCCCTAAATGCATGTTTAGGCAATTCTCACCCAATTCTCTCCTGCTCCATGGCCTCCATTTTCTCAGCGCGGGCAATCACATTGTTTATAATCTCCTTCTCCTCATCTGTTAGGTCTGGACCAGGACCAGAGCCAGACTGCATCGTCCAATTCCCCCTGTTGGCCAAATAAAAATCTTAAGTTTATTTCAGCTTAAGGTTTTTTACAGTTCAAATCACACATTTACAAAGCAACCTCCACACTTACACACACCTCTGGTAAGGGTGTATAAAAACCCTAAACACAAACTCACACTGAAATAGTTTTGAAAATCAAACCTATAAGGTGAGTACACTTCTTGAGTAGGGAAAATCCCACATTGATTGACTGAAATAACTGTTGTTAATTTCCTCTTTTAGTAATAGTACAGCATAGAGTCTCCTATAACATTTCACAATTTTGGAGCATACATACAGGAAACACTTTAACCAATTTCTCAAGACAGTTTACTGTCCTTGCAGCTCTTTGATTCACTCTCGACTCCACAGGTCCAGATTTAGCTTAAAAGAGTGAGAAGCAAACAACAATATTCATCTACAGCGTAGCGTGAGAGTGAAAAAATAAGTAACTAATATCTCTTGAACAACCCACAGCATGACTGTATAGTGGCTGAATGGAGCTACATGTCCATGAACAGGAAAGCAGCCACTGCTCAGAGTCTCTGATCATCTTGTTAGTTTAAATTCAAGTTCCAGTTGTTTTTACTGTTGCTCTGGTTGCAGATATGACCAGAGCAAAGCCCTATTTTCTTGAAAACACTTCCTTGAATCTGAATATTGACACACACCTGTCTTAGTGGTACGACATGTTCCATGGTCTTTCCCATTTTGATAAGTGGTTAAGAGAAATGGGTCACTGATTCACCTCTTAATTATTATTATTATTATTATTATTATTATTTATACCCAAGGGAACATGAACAACGTAATGAAAGTAAAATTAAAACATTTATTTACAAAAAGCCTTTCAAGATAAAAAAAAAAATTACATTATGCTTTATAGCAAAACAGCAGAAATGACACAAATATAGAAATCTAAATAAACTTCAAATTAAACTAAAAGGCTAAAATAAAATTTAAAATAAAGATACAGTGCTATCTAAATGCCTATCAAAGCAGATGATTTCTCAGCTGCTTCTTGAAGTCCAGTGAGCCCACTGACTGTAAAGCATGAGGGCAACAACAAACCAGGCCCTGACCAGGGCCACGGTGGTGACATGACCTTGGAGAAAATCTGGAATATACAATGCTGCATCATAATGCGGCACTTCAAAATTCAAATTCAGAACCTGAATGTTCTGTGGAACAGAGAAGCAATCAGTAAAGGTGTGACCTAGAAGAGCAGGACAGAAGCCTAGCAGATGCATGTTGGACAATCTGAGGATAATCCAAATATTTATTGACACAAGTTTAAATGGAATTACAGTAATATAAGATAAATGAAACAAAAACATGAATTATAACCACAATCAATTAAACCTTTTGGATAGAGCCCTTTTCATACAGTCAAGTTTAAAGGGAATTACAAAGGTCAAGGAATAGATATAAAACCACAAGAAACACGTAAATTAAGAGACAAGACAAAACAAAATGTAATAAATAAACAAATAAAATGAATCAATCTCACACTTTGGATATAGACATACCCAGTTTACCACTTTGTTATAAAGTCCCAGATTCGTAATGCTACGCTGCGAGACACACTGACAAACGTCAAAAAGTAAAATGCAACTGACAAAAATACACACATAACAATTATTTTTAAGGGGCGCCAGAAAGTGTTATTTTGCAAACAATTATCTTATTGTGGAGATTTTGCTCACTGAATATACTTTAGCTATTACTGAGACACAACTTCCATAAAATGATCATTTATTCTGTAATGTAGCACATCTTGACCAGGTGTTTCAGTAAGTGTAGAGGGTGCTCTATTCACAAATAATCCCTCACAGGAAATATTTAAAAAATAGCTGCTTTATAAAAGCACACACACACACACACACACACAATGGAAACGTGCAATGCACATAGAAAAACTGGACTACTTACTGCTCTTTATCACTGTGCCACACACCACACGGCAGAAACAGATGCAGGTGAAACAAAGCATGACACGGTTAAACATGATGTAGCCACTCAGAGGAGGTACAGAGGCATAAATATTGTGAAAAGTAGGCTCACCTCGGACGCATGCTCCTCTGCCGGTCGTTGGACACCCAGCGACCCGAACCACCGCTCATTACTGTGTCGGTCATGCTGCTCGACTGCAGAGAGGGGGGGTGGAAGATAAATGGGTTCTGCATTCAGCAGAGGTAGTTTTATAACCTTTAACTGATTTCATGAAGAAAATGTAAAATGACTATTTGAAATTAAAGCAATACTCTCCTCGAGACCTTTTCTTGCTATCGTCTCAATGCTTTCTCATAAAAACAGCTCTATCTACTCAATGTCAGCGCTCCAGAGGCAACAGTGCTGGAGTCATAAAAGGTAGCATAAGATGACCACAGCAGGTAACTACTGAAATCAACAACAAAAAAACTTCAAATCAAGTGTTGCTTTCAGGGAAGAAAAGTCTGCTTGTTGTCTGTAAATTTGCACATCAAGAACGAAAGACATTGCAGCTTTCAGTGGGAGCACATTCCCAATTCCTCTTGCCAAATTCACTGCCTAATTAGTACCATCTCATCCTGCCAAGCTGGTTTAAACAAATTAATTCCTCAGAAATACAGGACTTGAGCCAAAACATGGGGGGGGGGGGTGATTACAAACCCAGAAGCTGGTTATCTTGGGCTTGGTACTCAAAGTATGCTTACATGTATGCTTGGTTCAGGTAGTTGTGACAGAGGCAGACTGCTGTGCATACAGTGAAAAGAGCTGTGCTTTCAACGGTGCATTAGTAACCAGAGAAGGGGGAAAAAAATGCAGGAGACAGTGGTGCAAGTCTTTCAAATTTATTTGCATTGTGTAAGGACTGTGGAGATGAGGTTGAGCAAATTAGCGTGGTATGGCCAATTAATTGAGCAGCTGTAATTGAAACACCATGAATTGCTTCCAGTCTGCAAGTCCACGCTTATGACAGAAAGAGACACCGTAGGAGTGACTCAATTTCACTGTTATACAGTTAGCTCTGTTGCTGATAGCTTTATTTATTAGCTCTTGTAATTTAATTCTTTTTTTTTCAATGAGAAATATGGATCTGGGATTGAGCATTAGCGCTGAAGAGAGAGGATATTTATCCCTAATGGTGTAATTGTTGGTGGATATTTAAGCTAAAAATTAGAAAACGTGATCCTGCAGCCATTTGATTTAAGCTGCAAAACCCGGCTGGGCAGAGTGATAATGATTACAGTGGGAGACAGTGAGTGCCCTGTGCATTTGATACACCAGCACTGTAATTCAATCTCAGAGCGGTGGAGTGAGGATGATATGAAGACATCAACAGAAAATATGGCAAGTCTGTTGCATGTGCGCAAGAGGCCCTTGTGAAAGGCTGCCTGAAGTCTCTGGCAGACAGTGTGCAGAGGGAGGCTGCAGCCTGACAGAGTCCAGAGGGGAAATACTGACACTCAAAGAGGACCAGCAAACTCCAACAAGATCAACATGATGAAGTCAAAACCTCTGTTGGGCCTCAGGTACAGAAAAACTAATAATTTCTTTAGGTATGGAGACTGATCTTAATATAGTGTTGTTTAAAAGTTTATATACACTCAGGCTTTTAATGCTGCATTGAGGACAATCCTTCATTGAGGTGTAAATCAATTTGACATGAGAAACTGGATGTGAACAGCTGCTTGGCCACTTTCAACATGTGAAAAGGTAGATTGTATATAAAGTAGCCGTTTTCTCAGCACTGAAACATGCTTTAAAACACAATACACACACTACCACTATCTGACATCTGACTCAAACTGCCTCTATTAAGTGTAGTGTAATTAGTCAGGATGTTTAAGAGCGGCACAGAAATCCCTGGGATTCGAACTATTGCTAAACTGGAAAATGCAGTGTCAGTGTTCAAGGTAAGTTGGGTTAAACAACAACACTGAACATGAGGGTGACACTTTTAAGGTCTACGGAAATCTGTGGCCGTCCACATGGATATGTGAAAAACTTTATTCTAAGACACAAGAAAAATGCTCCTTAATTTGGCCCTGGTCATAAGAAGTATGTGATAAGTAATAAAAAGGTTGCAAACCCAAAAAAACTAAACACCATCAAGCATGGTGGAAGTGGCATCATGCTAAGGGGCTACTCTGCTGCCATTTGTACAAGTGCATTGCACAAAATGAATGCAGTACTGAAATCACCTCAAACCAACAGGTAGATTGTCAAAATATGGACAAAACACTGGTAACACTTTAGTTGAAGGGGTGTACATAAGACTGACATGACACTGTCATAAACATGACATAACACCTGCCATGAACATGAAGGAGTCTTCATGAATGACTTCTGTTGTCACGAAGTGTCATTCTGTAAATAATGACACTTTTAATACAAAGTTGCATTAAAACTTGCATTAAAAGTCCATTACAATTGTCAAGTTTGCATTAAAAGTGAACATTTGTGGAGGATGATTTATAGCCTCTGTGTGCTAACCAACCAATTTTAATGATTTCTGCCACTTTTGAAGGAGAGGGAGGTCAAATGTACAGCTAGCATTGTAGTACCTTGTTGAGGTCAATTAAAGGTGTGCCAGCTCTCCGCAACAGAAGTTTGACCTAACATCAGTGGTGATGTATGCATATATTTGAGCCCCCTGGTCATATTTTTTACCCTGTAATTAGAGACAATCGGCAAAAAATATATACAATTGTGTTTTTCCAATAAGACATACTGCATACTGGCAAAGACCAAAACAGCAACAGCAGAGAATATGTAATGATGAGAAAGGGAAAAAAATGTCTATTGATTTCTGTTTCCCTAAGTTTTACAAGGCAATAAACTCCAAAACTGAACCCAGGAGAAAATGCAAAAGAGAGAAAAAAACAGAAGTTGTTTTAACATTGCTCTCCTAAAGCTGTCTGTATTATCTAACATAATGCAAGGCAACATACCTTTTGATTTCTAATCCGTCGTCCGTCAGCCTCTGGGGCCCACAGATAAGCAGCTAATTAGATGTGCTATCAATAGGCACTGGGTGGGGGCTTTTCCATCTGATGCTGCTACTGCTGCATAATCAACAGTAAAACAGGAATCATCTGGGTTTCATTGACTTTGGATTTTATCATTTGTTTATTGATTGAGGTACCAGTAGTAAATTTTGTGAAGTTCTGGTTATCTTCACATTATGGTCCTTAATTTCTGTGGTCTGCTTTATTCTTTTATGTCCAGTCTGGTCTTGTTTTTCTTAGCGTTCTTTCACATCTGCTACTGCCATTGTGTCAAGCTTAATTTTGCTTTATTTTATTTTTTTTATCTGGCTACCTCTGAGCTACAGTTAGCTGTTTGCATCCTCTTCTGTGTGCTCTGTAACTCACTGAGTCTTTTTATCATTTTTTTCAGCAGTGTCTTGACAGATGACACATTGCTCTGACCATACTGTAGTACACTAAAGACTCTCAAGAGTGGCCCTTCTTCTTCTTCTTCTGCCAAAATAAATTATCCCACTTTGGTCTAATGTGATCAAATTAGGGAAAGACAGATGGGAGACTCGCTTTAGAGTTAAGGTGAACTTAGCTTGAGCTCTCTATTGGATCGTTGATGTTTCTGCAGTAGATAAGTGGACTTTCCGTTCCCGTTGGCTTGCAGGGGACAGTTTGAAGTCTCTGAATGTCTGTAACACCCCAAAGAGCTATCATTATCAGATGTAATGCTTCAATTGAAGGAAGGTATTGCTTAGGGTGCATCGGTTTAAAACCAATTATAATTGACTGTGCTGCCATATTGGGCCTCATTATTCTCCAGGTATGACATCACTGCAGCCCTCAGACTCCGTCGCCTGAGCTACCAAGACCGTAAATGCAGCTAAACTGCGTCATCCGTGATCCTGACTTAGTTTAATAGTCATCTTGTACGTGTTTTCCGCCTGTCGCAGATGACTCAGTCCGTTGGTGGATTCCTCTCTGGAGAGCAACGGATATTTTCCTGTTTTTCCTTTTTTTTTTTTCTTTCAGAAATATGACAGTGTTTTTTTAATGATGCTTTCAGACATGTCTGTTTTGGAAAATGGTTAATGAAACCTCGTGCAACCAACCCAAAATACACACCATGGCAGCGTGGTGCTTGATTCTTCCTAGAATTTTTTAAGCCACTTAAAAACCTGTTAAGAAATGTTTTCAGGTACCACAAAACTGATTTAACAACTACAACATTCACAGTGCCTTTCAAAACCTAAAACCTCTCCAGATTAGATACAACCACAAACTTTAATGCATTTTATTGGGAATAGATGAGACAGACCAGTACCCATGGAGCGAATAGTTGTTAAAGAAAGGAATTAGTGGATGGAAAACTGAGAAGTGGAGCGTGCATTTGTATTCGGCCACCTGAACTCAATACTTTAATTACATTTCTCTGCAATTACACTTTTGTGCATCCACAGACAGAAAGTTTTGCCTATTCCTCGGTGCAAAAAGTGACTTTCAGTCAAAAAGGAAGATAGCAGCTTGAACACAAGTTTTGAAGTCTTGAAGCATCTAAAAAGTTTTCTTTCAGGGTTGTTCAGTATTGAGCTCCATTCATCTCAGCCCTGTCAAGCCTCTCTGTACCTGCTGAAGAAAAAGCATCCCCACAGCATGACGCTGTCACCACCATCAGGATAATTTGCAGAGGTAGTTTTGTTTTCACACGTTTTGCATGTTGACCTAGAAGTATACCGTACTTTCTTTTTGCTCTATCCTCTACATGATCTGAGGAAAAGTGCTTCTTGTTATGCGTCCATATAGTCTGATGTTTGGGGTACAGAACTGATAGTTACTGTTTCTATATCCATGGCTCCTTCAGGTGGATGTCCTGCAGGAGTGCCATTCAATCTGTGACAGATTGGTGAAGTGAAGCTCTGCCTCTTTGTGTCTTGTTGGGTGCATGCACAGATAGATTTTGTCATATGGTGCTCAGTGGCACATATATGACTCATTTAGTGCAGTGGAAACAAAACAGAATGGAAATGGCGACAGCTTAAAATTTTAGAATAGAATTATTCTTCCCTGTTTCTCAAGAGGAAAAGTAACGATTTTGAGACATTGCTGAAGTCAATGAGATCTGAAAAAATCAGGTAGGGTGACACAGATGAAGCAGGGAATAGATGGATTGATCTGACATGGATCATTATGGACACAACACAAAGAGCTTTAAGGGGGATGGGACGTCATCTCTTTTCTACTGACATTTGTCTAACATAAAGAGTTCTGCTTGGATGCATTCATGTTATCAATAAATAGTAAATGCTCTTAGAAATAGCAATTTACTTAAGAGATGTTTGAGGAAAATGTGAAATGAAGGCCGTAAAAAGACAACAGTTGGAGAAATAATCTGAAACTGGAGGAGCAAACTGAAGCCCATCCGTGTTTTAAACGATGATGTTGACTATTTACTTCAGTACTGTACCCTATGTAATGTTCAGCTATTAATGCCCATGTTTTCATCTCAGTACCAGTTTCTCTTTGTACAATCTTATCAGTATATGAAATCGTGGCAAAGTCAAAAATAATGTTGGAGAACCTAAATCAAAAGAACAACAAAAAATCGCATGCGGCTGTTTGCATTCAAGGCTTAGGCATATACAATTTTTTCTCTCGCTTTTTTTCGTTCTTGTTGCATCTCACAACTGTCTGTTTTGACAATAACGCCAACAGAGCATTAATTCACCATCCACCAACAATGTTTCTGGAATACCTTAATGAAAACTGAATAACATTCATGTCAAATGATTGGTTTCACTTTAATCTCACTTTTTTCCAGAACTACACTAGTATCTTCATGCACTGGTGTAAAACTTTATGTATAATTGAAGTCACTTTAAAGCTCCACTGTAGCAGAAAAATCCAATTATTCATCAGCAGCACTCGTAATTGGCAAACCCAAGGTCTCTGCAGGTTTGCGTCAGCAGTTTCTTCCGACTCGTTTTCTGATGTTAAACTGATGCCAGAATTTTTATTCATGTCAACACAGCATATCTACTTTATGTGATTCAATATTCTGGGTGCTGCAACTGATTTTGTCAAATTGCCGTGAACGTTGAGGGTTCATTGCATAAAAACGCAGTCTTTTCCTAGTTAGAAGAGAAAACAACAACCTTAAAACACATAAACAGCTTCTTAGTTCTGCAAGAGTAAAGGTTATGTGCAGTATTACTGTACTTCTTAAAGATTAGTTACTACAAGACTTGCACTGCTCTGTGTAACATTATGTACTATATTCTCTTTCTTACAAATTAGATCATAATGCATCTTTGAGACTCAAATTAGTTTACCAAACAAAAAGCAATAAAAAAAGCAAAAACCAAGACAAAAGCAATATGTCTACAAGTCATTAAAAGACTATGTTTTGTTGTGAAATACTTTAGCTCTTTTGGTAACAAAGCATGTGTTCCAGAAGTAGACATTTTATGGTATATTAATAAAACATGGCAAACCAGTATTAAATTGTTCACAATATACAAAAGAAATGAATTAGGAGGCACTAGGTCACAAATGGGAAACACATCCTGATCAGCAGTGAGACAATAATTAATGACAGCAAAAATGGGGAACTCATTTTACTTTTAATGAACACCTACATCCTGTCAGCTGGTTGTTAAAGCTGACAACATCAGCTTAAACATCCAGCTGATGTTGGATGTGAAACTTGAAAACTACCTAAGTAATTTCTATAGACCATTGATGCACCAATCCAGGATACGGCACTCCCTATTGTAAAATGTCAGAGGAAGATTATTTATTATTCAAAAAATGACGATTAACAATTTATTTGTCCTCAATAATTTTACTATATTGCACTGGTGTTTAGATAGGCATATGCATCAATTCAAAATTGAATTAACTGCCACAAAAAAAGAATGTTAGTACTGAAAATTGGCACAGAATCACAAAAAATAAAGTGACATATTCTTTTTTTTTTGCCTTTAAAAAATACTTTACATGCTGGAGAAATACAGAAAGGTTTATGAGAAAAAAGTTAGATTTAGATGTAAATCACAATCTGTCATAAAACTTGCAGAACATAGCCACTGTCAATGTCATGGGAATGTGGCCTTTAGAGCTAACTTCACAGATTCAGCCTATGATGTCTAACGCTTACACATCAGTCGCTCAGAGAGAGGGATGGAGGCGACGGGGTAGAAAGCGCCAAAAAAACACGAGGAAACCACCCACTTCCTATGAGATGGCAAAGCTCCATCCATTAAAAAATGGTGAGATGCCAACATGGTTACATGCTATGCCTCAGTTCTAAGCAAGACTGTAAAGTAATGCACCACACAAAGCCCTCCACTGCAAAAAGAACGCATCACTCAGCATTTTTGAATTATTTACAGCCCTCAACCACATGGGCCTTTGCTTTGAGTAAGTTCCCTCGTTAAAGCATTAGTACAAGCCTTCTGCACCGAAAAGCAGGTTAGAGTTAAAAGAGGTGTGTGTGTGTGGAGTGAATCACAGAGAGCGGCAGACTGAGAAACTCCGTTTTGGGTAACAGTATGTATGGTAATCTGTTTGTTCTTTGCACTGACAAATTATCAATGTTTTGTGCGCACAATGCCGTTGACGGGAACCATCTGCGGGACCATCTGTGAGGACTCTTCACCTCGACAATGTGAGAGAGCTGTAGCGCTTAAATACACACAGATACATCCGCTAGGCAGGCACGGCTCCAGGACCTGCCTCGCTGGAAAACAAACAGGAAAGACCATCCAGTGACCGACAAGCTACCGTGCTGCTACCCGGCCACAAATGTTGGCTTTGATCAAGAGACCCACAACGGCCAGGTGCTGTGTTTTCCTTTCCTAAAGCAACTCAATGCACAGTGAGTCCATGTCAAACCCTGTACTCTGCAATCAAAGGGATTCGCTTTGAATTTGTCGGATGAAATGTCCCCTGATCCTAATTTTCTTTGACTATTTTTATGTCATTTACAAAGTACTTGTGTCGCAGCCTTTCTTTAGAACTCGATAATGTCTGAAAAAAAAAAAAGCAATAGGACATGGAGCAGTGAATTAACTGCACTCCGGTAAGAGCCTGCAGCCAGTCTCATCTTGCAAGGCTGATGGTGATTCACTCTTGTATGCCCCGAGGGGTAAGAGGTGGGACTCTGAGAACTGCTTTGCTGATGCATTGGTCGGTCAAGCTCCTTTAATTCCCTCCCATGATCCCTTCCCATCTCTGGGAAACAAGCACCAGACAGAAGCTTTAAATCAGAAAGGCTGCTTGTAAAGACACTGAGCGGCTGTCCCCAGTAAACTGCAACATGCCGAGTAGAGATATTCCACATAGTTTGGGAATTCTCCACTGGCACATTTTTACCTGCGGGTTATCCGACTCTCCATCCAGGCCTGCAGATGAACTACCAGGTGCAAATCCCCCAAGGCATTTTCAACACATCCCAGTTGGCAACTCCTCTGCTCCAGAGACTGTGGGACGCTTTTGAAAAGCTTTGGTACAGCTTTTGGGACAAAACAGGATGAGGCGCATTGCCAATAAGGGCATTTAGGTTTTGGTTGGTGTTTTCTTTCATTGTAGCAATGCTTCTTGGTCATAAATCTTCTAAATTTGAAAGCCATTTTCATTTCTTGGGGCCTGTCATAACTCCATGAGCAGGTGCACCAAATAAGGAGCCTCAATAAAGTTATTTCAGGTTCGGTTCCAAACCCTGGACCATTTAATGAATGTCTTGCCCTTCTGTCTCTGGACCTCTTCTTCTCTAGCTATTAATGGATAAAGGTCAATAGTGCCATGAGATTAAAAAAAAAAAATCCTGTTTATTTCTTCTTAAATGGGGCCACATTTATAGGGAAAATGCATCTGTGTGTTGAGTAGCAGCATTGAGCATGTGGGTTCACCCATGAAAAACAGCCCAAATCCTCTGCCAAGCAGCTTTTTGTGGAGGCAGTGTGAGGCAGCATCTCCCTCACAGGAAAAACAAGCTATATGTCATCATTGAAAGCAATGTGAAGGCAGACAGATTTTAAGCAAACAGTCACACAGCTCCACGCTCCTAGGGTTTTGAACTCTCTTAGACATCGATGCCCACGGAGCAGAGTTTGTCAAAGTCTACCACTAAAATTTGAGAGCAGAGACGCATATCTGGTTAAACTCCATTGTACAACACAACCACATTGCCTGTCTGGAAAAAATGGGATACCACCCCACAGCAGTGTGTGACCAAACGGATGAAGAGAAGGTGTCAAACTGCTGGTCCTCTCACTGAAGCTCCAGTTTGCTAAGTGAATAAATAGTTTGCCAGATTGCCAGCGTGTTTTGTTTCTTCAAACATCAGTCACTTATTTGTTTCATCCAAAAAGTGAAACAAACAAAAAAAGAGTTGATAGGAGAATAAGTTGTTTGGCATTGGCAGAAGGATTTGGCGAGTTTTTTATAGGGGAAGCCCTCAGCTCATACAAAGCTGTGGACAACAATGGGGATGTGATTGTCCCCGTCAACTCAGAGCAGCTTCCCTGTTTCTGACGAAGAAAAGCATCCCCACAGCATAATGCTGCCACTTCCATGTTTCTACATGGAGATGGTGCAATCAGAGTGATGTACAGTGCAATACTCGTATTTTCTTATGCATGTAAGTGGTAAAAGTTTAAAAAGTATTGTGGTCCAAAGACTGTAGAATGCATTGCAAAGGCTTTGTTTGGCACAGCTTTTGATTTAAAAAAGATGAGAAAGACTGACTTTATACTTCATGTTATACGCTAGGGGTTTAAAAATAATAGAGAAATGTTAGAGGATCTTGCTGGCCACTTTCCATGCCCCTGCTCAGCAAGAGCATCATGATGCTGTCACCTTTTTACTATACGGGGCAATCAGAGTGATCTCATATATTAGTTTTCTGCCACTTGTGGCATTATGCATGTAAAACAAAAAAAACAAAAAAAATAATTTCTGGTCTGGAGACTGCTGAACGCTTTTAAAAAATGCTTAGAGAAAAAATTTATGTAAACTGTAAGATTTTGAAATCACTGCAAAAAGCTGACAAGTGTTGCTGACATTTTTGTTTTAAAGCCCATAACAATTATCTCTGTTTTTACCTAAATATCACACAGCTCAGGCACGTTTAATCGTCAGAAAATCTTGGTGTATAGATCCTAATCCACGTCTCTGATTACAATTTGAAAATGAAGCCACTCCCTTCTGAAGCTTTGACACAAATGGCATCTCTCATCTTAACAAGTTCGCCATTAAAACCTACAGGAATGTAAAGTGAGACACGTGATGTGGACATACATGGACTGTGAAGACCACCGAAGAACACAGTCACCCACCTTTACAAACTGTGGCCATGGTAACAACAAAATCAAAAGACGACAGTCGGAGTGATGAAATGCTTTTGTGTGTGCGTGTGTGTGTGTGTGCATTTGTGTTCTGTGTTTTCATGGTACCTGCACCAAATGTAACATCTCCAAAGCAGAGCAGGTCACAGTTGCAGCTGGCACAGTTGAAAAGAGAGGATGGCTAGAGAGGAAGACATTCTGAAGACATGGGATTATGGGTACGACAGCATCCAGCTTTAAATAATGCATTTGGTGTGCACTGGTGTTCTTACTCCATTCCTCCATCTTTTTTCATGTTTTACCCAAATACTCATGTGTCCAAAAAGCTCTCTGCCTCTGTTGTTCCACGTTTCTCTTTTGTTCTCTAGTCCTTCCTCTACCAACAAAAATGACGACAGCCAAGCAGAAACACAAAGAAATACGGAGAGAGGGGTGTCGGCCGTTCACCATACCATGGTTGCTCATGTGAGAGAAGGCAGCAGCAGCAGATATGTCTCCGACTGTTCATTCAGTCTTTTCTCCCCTCCCCCAATTTATCCCTGTACTTCAGGTCTATACATTGGAGATGGTAGAGGAGGCAGACTTGCATTCCCCTCTCCTCCCCCCTTTAGCTTATTTTAATTATGGTATCAATGTCAATAATCCACACTGGATCTCTCTGACCCTGCTGTGCAAACATCTACAAATCTAACAGATCACAACCTGTAAATAAGTGAATCACCTGTCCAGTGACACAGCTAGAGTTTAGAGCTGCCCTGCTCTCAGCAGATTTTTTTTTTTTTTTTTTTTTTTTTGTAAGCTTCAAAGATGCTTTCTCTTTCCAGGCTGCAGTCATGAAGCCCCAGCATGTGCTTCAAAAGAAAAAAAGAAAAAAAATCCTGCAGCAACGCCCAGGGATTGCAACAACTTAATCTCCAAAATATCTGACCGGTGCTGCTTTCTTATGTTAGATCTGCAACAAGGAAGCACAGTTTTGTTTGGGAGGAGGGGGGTGGGGTACTCTGTACTTGCTGTGAACAATGCTGAGGGTGGAGTTAAAACATAACCTCCTACACCAGGAGTAATGTTCATAGCTTGTCAGCTATGAATAAACTTAGTCCAAAATCACAGTACTTCTTCTGCAAACCATTAGGAGTCAAGAAGCATCACCACCTCTACGGGAGTAAGGATGCTTTCATTTTATTTACTCTGCTGCTGCCTCAGATTTAACAGGGGCGCCCAACATCCATACAGAGTACAGCGCACTCATTCACAAATCTATTACTCAAATGATTCCCCCCCCCCCCCCCCATTAAATTAACACAAGCAATGAAATATGTTCCGTCCTAAGAGGTGATACACAGTTCCTCTCCCTCGCTGCTCTTCTGAATGAAGTGGTGCATTAATTCAGCTCGCATGTTTAACAAATTCTTATGCAAAAAAAAAAAAAAGAAGAAGAAGAAGAAGAAGCAATTCATAGGGTGAAAACACAGTGTTTCGATGAGATCGTGGAGCCTACCTGAGAATCCAGCCGTGCCTCTCTTTCGTAGTGCTGTCAGGGAATGATGCGGACTAGATCTCTGTGCACTGCCAGGGTCCAACAACAGAGTTGTTAGTCATTGCGCATGTTGCCACTCACTAAGACCAGTGCTTCGTTTATTTATTTGCCATATATTGCGCTCGGAGGAGATGCGTTCCGCTATGTTGCTGCACACACGCACCGTGGATCACCACAGTGAGTGGGACGCTGGCTACCCTGCGTGGAAGATGGAAAGCCCTTGGTACCGTGGGAAGGAAACCCCTGGATCTGAAGTGATAACAGTATGATGCTTAAGTGGGCAGTCACCACCTGATCCAGTTTTCTTTAGAACTGTCTAAATTTATCTCCCCATCCAGACAGCACTATTGAGAAATCACTGTCAGTTTCATTGCGCATGGCAAAAGGGTTTACTGGGGACTGGTTCTGCTTGTATACATATTTTTTAAAAAAAACAAACATCTGCTCTTCTGAACTTTATCTGAAGGAAATCGTTCATCAGTTTTATTTTAGAAGTATTAATTACCCTATTGAGTTTATTTTCAAATGTCCCGAAATGTTTCTGGTTCCTTTATTAGCGTGTAAGCCATATTTATGCTCACACAAATTGGGGTAATGTCATTTTACTCCAACAATATGGAATAATAAAGACATCTTAAATGCGAAGGACTCACAACCTAGTCAAATTTAACAGCGGTCACACTGCGCCATCTGATGTTCCTGTTGTTTATTACATCACAAAGTGATCAGATTTATGATCCAAGCTGTTTCTAAATAGCACATTAAATGAAATCGCAGTACAATTTGGCATAAGGCTTAGTGAATTATTTTTCCACTTGAAATAACTCGGTCCGAGAGAATAAGAGGTCGTTTTCAATGGTCATCGTCTGCGCCACACCCACAACAAAAAAGACCAAAGATCACTGATGTGGCAAGATAATTCCGCCACCGTACTTTCTTGTTTGAGATACTTAATGAGTTCAAGTAAAACTGCATCAGTAGTACAGTGACAAAGTTGTAGTAAAGGACGGGGTTGTTTAGCGTTATCAACGTTATCAAATTTGTAGCATGAAGCTAACAAAGTTTACTTATCCTTAATTAAGCTACAGTGGAAAGCCTATGAAATTTAAGCTATGTAACGTTTTGTATATTATTATTATTATTATTATTATTATTATTATTATTATTATTATTATTATTATTATTATTATTATTATTATTATTACTGGAATATTAATACGTACATGCGTATTTTTGTCTACTGTCGGAAATGTGTGCGAACTATCTTGTTATCGTAAAGCGTTTTGTCACGTGACTTCTCCAGTGTCACCTGACTTCTTTGTTGCTGTTGAAGGGAAAATGGCTGCCCATCTTTCATACGGCAGAGTTAATTTAAACATTTTGAGAGAAGCGGCACGGAAAGAGCTTCGAGAGTTTTTGGACAAATGTGCAGGAAGTAAGGTAAAAATATATATATATATAAAATACTCGTATGCATGCGTATTATTCGCCTGAATACACTCAAATTCATGACATTTTTCTGCCATAGCTTCCGACCAAGATGCTTACAAACAGAACGAAACAGAGATTAGTTCCTCTGACAACACAGACACAAGCATGTGTGATCATAGCAGTTTCTCACTGCACATATAGCACATGTGCTACGGTATCCCATCAGTACAATGATCACAGACACACCTCAAAACTGACTCTGGGAAGGATACAGCAGGCTAACATTAACCTTATGGAATGGCCTTGAGTCAACCCAATTAAAAATGAATTGACTCATAAACGTGGATCCAACCAATCTGAATTAAATCTCCGTTTTCCTGTTCGAAGAGTAGTCAAATATAAAGCCAGTATGGCGCCACTTTGTGAGTTGTGTTTAACTTAGATATTTGTTGCACATGATTGGACTTGTTTACATAATTTTGACCATATGTGGCTTTTAGTATATTGACAATAGCATTTAAAAATGTGCACCTTTATTTAGACAAAGTTTTGTCTATAAGGTTGGTTTAAATTGGATCTCGTACTTCCAGTTCAGTCCCAAAAAAGCTTGGTTCAAATGCATTACGAAAAACAATGAGATATTCATGCGCCTGACCCCCGACTGTGATATTCTGTTCTCCTGCCTTACAGGCCATAGTTTGGGATGAGTATCTGACGGGGCCTTTTGGTCTGATAGCTCAGTACTCTCTTCTGAAGGTAAGCGGCTCTTCTGCAAAATAAATGTATAAAATTCAACACACAATCAAACAAACAAACAAAAAAGTCCCATCTAGCAATGATCATTTTAATAACTATCTGTCCTCAGTAGCCACAGCTTTCATTTGTCCTATTTGTGTTTTTAGGAACATGAAGTGGAAAAGATGTTTACCCTGAAGAGCGGCAGACTCCCCTCTGCTGACGTCAAAAACATCATCTTCTTCATCCGTCCCAGGCTGGAGCTTATGGACATCATTGCTGACAATATATTTAGGTGGGTTTATGTTGGTTTGTAAATCAACATTGTTTTACAAACAATGTTGTTTGTAGCATTGTTACAAACAACATTTGTTGTTGCTACACTCCACTGTCCACGCTGAACAGTGGAGTATATTGCAAACTTTACTCCATGTAACATTTACGTCCTTAATCGTTGTAGTGAAGATAAGCTGCATCCAGCACGAGACTTCCACATCCTGTTCGTGCCCCGGCGGAGCATGCTGTGTGAACAGCGGCTGAAGGAGCAGGGAGTGCTGGGCTCCTTTGTCAACATCGATGAATATATTCTGGACCTGATTCCTTTTGATGGTGACCTGCTTTCCATGGAGTATGAAAGCGCTTTTAGGGTGAGTAGAATCCGAATACACAGTGCACTAATGAACTACGGCAAAAAAAAAACAAAAAAAAAAACTTCCTGATTACTTAAAAATAGATGGATTATGTACATTTAATTTAAAAGCATTTGTTCTGAATTTTTTTGCCTTGTTTAGGAGTGCTATCTGGAAAATGACCAGACGAGTTTGTACCACACAGCCAAAGGCCTCATGACCTTACAGGCGCTCTATGGTACCATCCCTCAGATATTTGGGAAAGGAGACTGTGCACGTGTAAGTGAGGATCTGTGTGACACTGAAACACCTGACTGCGTACAGACAGATGTGCATCAGAATGCTTTCTCCTGACAAACAGTGTTCTCTTCTTTTTTTTCCCAGCATGTTGCCAACATGATGTTGCGGATGAAGAGGGAGTTTGCTGGCACTCAGAATCAGATTCTACCGGTGTTTGATACTCTTCTTCTCCTGGACCGTAACGTTGACCTCCTGACCCCCCTTGCTACACAGCTCACCTACGAGGGACTTATTGATGAGATCTATGGAATAAATAATGGTCAGAATATACATTTTTTTATGCTAACTTAGAAGAATGTAAACCGATATACATCCTCAGCTTGGATTAATTACAGATAATAGCAGTTTTCTACTAAATCTTACAGGATATGTCAAGCTCCCTCCTGAGAAGTTCACACAGAAGAAGCAAGGTGAAGGTAGCAAAGATTTGCCTACAGAGCCCAAGAAGTTGCAGCTGAACTCCGCCGAGGAACTGTACGCGGAAATCCGCGACAAAAACTTCAACGCTGTTGGCGCAGCGCTCAGCAAAAAGGCCAAAATTATATCTGCAGCATTCGAGGTTGGTCTTTAGCTTCCGTTTTTACTATTCCTTTTTACTGAACTCCTTTTTAGTGGGTCTTTTTTTGTTATTTTTGGGGTTGATTTAAAATTTTGCTAAAATACATGTTTCTAGAAAAGTATGAAATTTGATTTAAGTATACTCTACATGTGGAATAGTATAAAAAAAATACTTGTATTTCCAAACTTTACTTTCTGTCCAATCCTCAGATTTTCAGTTGTGAAGTATTGTGTGTTTTTAAGATCTGTAAATTAAGGTCTGTAGAAATATGAAATTTTAACATGAAGAAGGTGCAGACTGATGATATTCCTTTGGTTTCCCAAAAGCTTATAAAAACAATACCAGCTATGTACTGAGTTTTATCAAGTAAACAGTTACAAAAAATCACAATATATTTTAAACATTTCATAACATTACAACTCTTAGGTATATACATTTGCATTAAAATATTAACTTTAAAAAAAATACAAAAAGAAATCACTTATCTAGCTTTTAAAAACTTATAAACTTTTATGTTTATATATACATTTAGTTCCTATCTTTTGGTGTGTCTTCTAGTTTTGATTGCCTTTTTAGTAGCTTCCATTATCTAAAATCATTCACCAAGTTGTTAAAAAAGTTTACTTTTTTCTACCTTTAAATTCCCTTGTGGTCTTTCTCTTCCAGGAGCGCCATAATGCTAAAACAGTGGGCGAGATAAAGCAATTTGTGTCTCAGCTGCCTCACATGCAGGCAGCTCGAAGCTCGCTGGCCAACCACACGTCTGTTGCTGAGCTGATTAAAGATATAACCAGTGTGTATTTTACTGCGGAGGTTCATTCAAACATATGCCTTTTCACTACTAGCTAAGCAACGACTTAAATATACCCAAGTTCCATCAAGTACTTACATCAGCTTCACACTATAATCTCTATTTAACGTCTTTTAATGTATATATGCTTTATTTCCTTAAAATCATGAGAATTTCTGTGTGCACATGATAAAATCGAACACTTCCTGGTTTCAGCATCTGAGGCCTTTTTTGATAACCTAACAGTGGAGCAGGAGTTTATGACGGGCATCGACACAGACAAGGTAAAATAGAGATTGTTTTCTAGCTAATGCTTTAAATAACTGATCATTGTAATTAAGTGAAACCCTTTACTTTCCAGGTGAACACATACATAGAAGACTGCATCGCCCAGAAGGATCCACTAATCAAGATTCTGCGCCTGGTGTCCATGCAGTCAGTGTGTAACAATGGCCTCAAGCCGAAGGTGCTGGACTACTACAAGAGGGAGATACTTCAGGTGGGGTTAAGAAGAAAAAACTGGAGAGATTTTTTCTTTTAATCCTTATTCTGTTTTGCTAAAAAAAAAAAGATCCTTTGTCTTTCAGACTTATGGCTATGAACACATACTAACGCTGAACAACCTAGAGAAGGCGGGTCTTCTGAAGCCACAGACAGGCTCCAGAAATAACTACCCCACTATTAGAAAAACCCTTAAGCTGTGGATGGAGGATGCCAACGAGCAGGTCGGACATGAACAAGTCCTCAAGATTAAAATCATGCAGTTTTAAAGGGTTTCCCTTGAGCATTTTTCTGCTTGCACCCACAGAACCCAAACGACATCTCATACGTGTACAGCGGCTACGCTCCGCTTAGCATCCGGCTCACTCAGGTGCTGGCGAGGCCAGGCTGGCGCAGCATCGAAGAGGTGCTAAAGATGCTTCCGGGCCCACACTTTGAGGAGAGACAACAGCTTCCATCTGGACTTCATAAGAAACGTAAGTTCTAAACTGAGGCTGAACTTACTCTGGGTGTCTTTTTACTGTCCGGTTTGAGAAACCAGCTCTCTAGATCATTGATGGGTTGTGTTGCACAAAATTTACTTTTTTTGAGTTTTACATTATGTTATGTCATTCCCTGATCAAAAATATACTTTGAGCGTTGTTGTGATTCTTTCATGCATGTTTGAAGAATCATTGAATCAGCTCACAAAGTACTGCCTATTTACCCAAAGCTCCTCCTTGGAGCTGCAGCCTCCAGCTGAGATCACGCCTCCCCTGTTTCTCCCCCGCTCAGCTCCTGTAGACTAGCGGCAGCAGCAATGAGCAAACACCTAGTGGAACTGTTGATCTTATAATATGAGCTTCTTCTCAGTAGTGCTCTTAAGAATGGTTGTACAAGGCATAAGAAGAAAGGCATTGTTGTGACGATGTGCTGAAGGTGATGATGGAAAGAGCAGGAGACTCTTAAAGAGACAGAGGCCAAATTCAAGGAGTCAAATGTCTTTTAAGTCATGTTTGATATATATACAGCATTTTTATAATAACTAAAGGCAACATAGTTACCTGTTTGTGCTATGAAATCCCACTATGTGCCTGAAAAAATACACAATAGCGCCCCTTTAAGAGCTGTGCTAGAAAGATGTTCTTCTGTCTCCACCTTGTCAAGAGGCTGTGTTTGCACATATGTTTGCCTCTTATCTTGAACACAATCTGTGTTTTTCAGTTTCGGTAAAAGTAACCATGGTAATTCACCCTCGTACGATGCAAACCGCTTTCCCGACTGAGAACCCAGAGTTGAACCTTTGAGTTATCATGCTGAGACGCTAATCCTGCTGCCGCTGCTCATCCTGCCGGTCGTCACAGAGTGAAAACAATCCTCTGTCTGCCCTGCGTAGATAAGACGCAGGCTTTGCTTTAGGGAAGGGGAACACTGAACAGTGGAAGATTGATGTCTGGGACCTGACAATGCAACCGAGTTATTGTCAATGTCAGATTACAAGCTGGATTACAAAATATGCATGTTTTCTATATGGTTTATTTTAGGCAATAGAAGATCTTAATAATACGTTTTAATTAGACACTTTAAAATGAGGTAATTAGAGGTGTGAGTTTGGGCATTAGATGGCTGACTCGTTGCTACATGCCTGCTTTCAATTTGTTATAGAGGTGATAATAGGAAACCTTAATTTAATTGCTGACTGTTTTTTTTTTTTTTTTTGTACTTTGGTGGAAGTTGTGCTTTGTTCTGATCTAACCAGAGCATCTTCTTCCACAGTTTTTCCATGACTCTAAGTACTAACTAGATAACTGGTGGGGGCAATTGGTTGCTCTGGGTTTCAGAATAAAGCGGCTCAAAACAAATGTACTCCTTGCAAAAAGAACAACATTAAAAATCTTCTTCTATGGGTATGAACACTTTTGAAAGTAAGTTGATTGATTGACTCTTTGAGTTCATCTTCTCTTCTAATCTCCCACAGGCCAACAGGGGGAAAACCGAACCACACTGGTTTTCTTCCTCGGCGGGGTGACGTATGCAGAAATAGCCGCTCTGCGTTTCCTCTCTCAGATGGAAGACAGCGGCATGGAGTACATCATAGCCACTACAAAACTCATCAACGGCACCACTTGGATCAAATCCCTCATGGACAGACCTGAATCTCAGATTCCCTGAGCCTCCTACACGTACAGCAGGCCGCCACAAAACAGCCCCCCTCCCACACCCATGTGTAGGGGATGTCATGTGTGAATACTTTTGGCTTCAAGCACAATTTACATCTGTCTACAATAAGTTTGCTTGCTGATGGCAACTGGACAACAGAGATTAACCTGGATTTATACTGTTACATGACTGCTTAGCTAAAGATATGCTGTATATATGTTTGTATGCCTTGTAAAGAATCAAATATGTGAATAAAGATTCACTTTGATTTGCTTAGAAAGCTTGAGTTTTTTGGGGGGTTTTTTGCCATCTGCCTTCTACTAATGAACATGGGTAAATAAAACTTTAATCAACTAGAATTAGTTTTGCTACATTAATAAGCGCTTAGATATTTGTCCTGTTTTGTGTTTTGTTTTTACTGGGGGGTTTTTATTATTTGTTTCACAAGACAGTGAATCCATCAGGCATGGTCCTGCTCTCTGAAGGAGCAATTAGCGCAGTAACAGGCCTGCCGATCAGCCGATAATAGCCCTGCGCTGTCTGGAGAGCTCAGCCCATGGCGGCCCGTGATTTGACAGAGCAGGACGCTGATTTAATTAGGAGGCCATTTGCTCCATGTTCCGGTAGAGGATAACTGTGCTGCAGGAGGGTGTTTGATATCTGCATCAGTCAATACCTTCTGCGTGCCTTACACTGTACACCAAGGGAGACCTGCTGAGAGATATTTTTGGGAAACTCTTGTCGCGTCGATGTTAATTTCCTTCCTGTTGATGGGCTGGAAACCTTGGAAGCTACTTTGGTTAGATTTTCCAAATAAAATCTTACACTTCTCTTTGTTTGAGGAGCAGGTGCACAGAAGACGTAAACTGCCACTATATCAACCCTGGGAGATTTAGATGCTTGTGATCAGTTTCTGCTTTTAGCTCCTCCTCTACTTGAAGGGCTCAAAACGCACAACATTGCACACACCTACTTTGAACTTCAGAAGAGACAGGAGCATCTGATCAGCTTTTAGTCCTGTTGCAGCAACACCAAGGTAGGAATTTTTCTGTCACACAAATTTACCCTTAGACTTTTTCTGCAGTTTCTGGGACGCAAATAAAAACATTTCATGTGTAACATTGTAATAGTGTTGATCAGTACTAACTATCGTACAAAATGACATTGCATTCATGTTTGTGTAAATGCTAGTTAAAGGGCTACAAATATTTTGACTTCTGTGTTACTGCAAACGCTTGGTGTTTGGTAGTTTGTTTTTCTTCTTACTACTATCTGAAAGGAAGACATGAACGATGCTCAAGTTGATGACTGCACACAAACATAGCAGATCAATAGGACCCATTTAGTGCAATATAAACATAAATTATTAATCCCGCCTTTTGTCTCAGAGAAACTTACTGTAAAGCTCTGAACTCTGAAAGCTAATCCTTCAAATCAAATGAAAAAATATTGGTTTTATTTTTTATTCTAATTTATGTTTTATACCTCCCATGTAACAAGTTTCCAATAAGAAATGTGATCGATTGGGGAGCGTTGCCAGAGTTTAACCGTTTTTCCCGGCAGTTCAGACTTTAATAGATGCTTTTGTCTCTGTGGATCTTACTTACATTAAAAAGGAACAAAGCTTCTCGACAGTCGTGGCAAAATTCAGCTGAGAGACTGTTGATGGAGAGAAAAGAGCTCACATTACTCAGGTTTTCACAGCTCTGTGTTGTGTGGCTGTCTGTAAGTCTTAAGAATTGGTTTTTAATGTGGTCCTGGTTACTTTTAAGTCATAGCTCCACACAATTTTCCAGGTCTGCGGCTCGTGTCACACAAGCCATCCGCCTCGGGACTTTCATTCTCTTCTTCCTTTCAGTAGTGAAAATGAAAAGACTATTTTTAATCTAAATTGGCCAGGACTGTAATCTATGCTGAATTTAAATGATAGCATCAATATTTGCATTTTAATGATTACAGCCATCAGTAGTTTGTTTTTTGAAGATGTGTCTAAGGAACGTATCATGAAATTATATTAATTCTCACAATAACAATAATAACACTTGATCGTATTGCATCAGGTCACTCAATGTATGTGGGATTAAAAAATCACTTTGTTCAAATTAATCCAGCTTGAAGTTGTTTAAATCAGTCTTGATCAAAATATTGAAGTATATAAAGAACATTTCTTGTAAACAATACATTTAATCAAGGTCAGTTTTTGTGCATTTCTTAATGTTACAGATATCAAAACTATACGAAATATCTAGTTTGAATAAAGTATGAAAGTTTGAAATGAGAGTATGTGGGAACCCTGCAGCTGCATTTTTCCTCTTTATCATCGTGTTTTCTTGTAAACTAATTTGAGTGTTATCATCTCACTGTTAGCTCCGCTATATTACAATTTGACAGACGTTTGTGTTGTAGAATGGATCAAGATGAGAACATCAAGCGCCTGGACATGGAGCCCCTGTTCGTGCGCTTCCTCAGGACACTCAAGGAACTCCTGAAGTTCGTTCTCCTCAGCTACACTGTGATCTTCGGTGCTTTGCTGCTGGCCAGGTGGACCACTTACTTTATCGTGGGAAAGTGAAAGAAGTGGAAGAATGAGCTTCTTCTCAGATTTAGAGCTGAGACTCATCAAACCAACCTGCCTAATGCAGTCGCTGTAGTAAGAAGAAAGGATTTGTCTCATCTCCTTTGTCTCTGTTTTTTCTGCTTTTTCGAACAGAATCAAAACGATGCACTTAGAGGTTCAATAAAGTGTGTGATTGTTGATGCTGAGATTGACTGTGCAGTTCTTATAATGTGTATTGTAACACAGCCACAAATGATGGCATTTAGCTTGTTTCTATAGCTGTAAACAGAAAATATGGTACACTTTAAATAAATAAAATTTGCTATAACAAGACACTTTGGCCATTTCTTCTTGCCACTGTCTGCACGGCTGGAGGAAGAACCATATTTATCTTGCCACCACGCACCATGAGGAGGACGACGAAAGGATTAAAAAATCTCCAAATGTGGATGTTAGGGGTCTGGAAAGAGTCGTGTCTTTCAGTTCCCAAGTCTCCACAATAAAGCTTACACACTAAGTTCATGCCAGTTGATTTAGGACGTATGAAATGTAAAAAGAAATTCTGCCTAGCTTCACAAATGTAAAAACTTGAAGATTTGTAAATTTACAATTGTTTGATCATGTGAGTGTGAGACGGAAATGAGTGAAAACATCCCTCTGCCTACTGTTAAGGGCGGAAGGTTTTTTTTATTATTATTTGGGCTTGTTTTTCTTTCAATACGCTACAGACCTTGTAGGGTATTGGTATCGTATGTTTTTTTTTGGTGGTTTTAGAGAGATTTTGCAAATAAACATGGTCAAATGTCATGCCCTCTTTATTCTCAGCGTTTATTATAATATTGCTATAGAAGAAACTTAATTCCTGTTCTACAGTGACCGCCTGGTAACATGGGAGGAAAAATAAAGACAAAAATTGTGGTCACAATTTAATATCTTGTGGCCATGACTTAATAATAACAGCTGAATTTAGCGTCTCTTGCTAAGAATTACTCCATGCCTAATCTTAAGTGTCTGAAGAATGTGATTCCCAGATTGAAATAAAACAAAATTAGATCCAATTTGTCCTTTATTAACATTATCAATGGTTACTATTAATTTTATTACACAAATTCAACAAGTCCTGGCCACAATTTGTATTTTTTTTTTCTTCTCCCAATTCACCAGACAGGCTCCATTACTGTTAATATATATATATATATATATATATATATATATATATATATATATATACTTTTTTTTACCCCTCACTAGTATATGGTCGGGGGGTGCCACGTGCAATTTAATTTTAAAGGTTCCTAATGTGGAATTTTTTTTCTAAGCAAGCTCATTAAAGGTTGAAGATTTCTAAAATTGATATTCACCTTCAGCCTGTCTGGAGATGTATTAATAATGTCTGTACACCCAGCCAACAGAAGTGTCCACAAGACTACTATTTTGTGAATCATAATAAGAAAGCTACGAGGTATAATTGAGGTTATTAAATATTTGAAGGCACTCTGACTCACCTCAATGACAACCAAAGCACAATACCACATATTGCCAGATTGTAGTTAGTTAACACCAATATAAACTACATTAATTTTTTAATAGATGTACTAAATGTAGCCAGTCAAATCTAAATCACTGAATTAAACGTATCAAGTGAGTTTTCTGGTTCTAGTGAGTGCACGAGGTTGGTTCGATTTTATTAAATGAATAGCTGACAAGGGCGGGGCTCATGTGTGATATTGTTTATATAACAAAGTTTTCACTTTCTGGAACACATCAGTTAAAAAATAAACGAAACTCTAGACATAGTTGCATTTGGGAACTTTTATCTTAAGTCGGACACCTTTCGCTTAAGCTTCGGCTTGAAATGAATGGAGCACCGCCTGCTCTGTAATTCCTGCCGAGCGCCGCCCGCGTAGCGCCATTTTGAAAGTGTAAAGCTCGGAGGAGGCAGATGCGAGGGAAATCTCAAAGTGCAGTGCGAAGTCTGTAGACCAGTACTGAACGCTGTGTGTTAGTCTTCCAGTGTTGTAAAAAAAAAAAAAAAAAAGAAAAAAAAGTAGCTTCGTGTTTAAAGCAACCGTTGGACTGACGGCGTTTGGAGTTAGCAACAGCCTCATTCCTCCACTGCTCCTCGGTCAGAACCAACCCAACCGACCCGGGTCAGCAGCACTGCTTCAGTCCAGGGCCTGAACCTGCTACAGAGAGCCCAGTCCCTCACCATGGCAGGTAAAAGAAAACTGTCAGAACGTACGTATGAGCTATTCTTACTAATCATCATGCTTAATAGCACACAGGCTGCTGTAGTCTCCCTCTGTTGTGGTTAAGAGCAGGAAGCTAACTAGCAAGCTAGGATACTGCGAGATTCCCGTGTGAATTCCTCACAGCCTGAAAGTGAGCTAACCCAACACATCCCAACTTCTTGTTTAGGAGGATTCTCTCCCCGCATTTCGTATGAAATGGCGCATGGCCTTGCTGCCGCAATGCGCTAAAGTAGCTCTTAGCTATTCAGTGTGTTGCCTTTGGCGGTGGTGTGTCAAAACTTAAGGTTCGTGTTGCGTGCAGGGCCCGGTGGTGGGAGCAGCGATGTGCAGTGGTGCTTCTCTCAAGTCAAAGGAGCGATGGATGATGATGTGGCTGAAGGTAAGTACATTTGGGCATTATTAAGTCTGAATATTCTTCCTGTTTGTCCCCATTTACTTAGCATATTTTCTTTTTGAGTTACGTGAGTGACAACTCTGGGTTCAGTTACACCCTTGCATTGTGATTTCATAAACAAACTACATACTAACAAAGTCCTTAAAACCATTTTGAGTCAGTTTATTCCACTTTGCAGCAGGACTCTAGATTATATTAGTTTTGCTGTGTTTGCACTGATTCTCTGAAGCTTTCTGGTTAGGTACACACACTTTTCACCTTTCCTTTAAAAGCCTATTTTTTGTCATTTTCTGTTCAGATTGAGCTTAATGTAAATAGGATTGTGGTATTACAAATAAAATATAAATAAATGATTGCTTGGTTGGTTTAGATAGACTCTGAAATCTCCCATATTTATGTATTTTCATTGTGCATGTAAACGGACATTCACATCTCCTAAATTGTCAATTATTTTGTAAAAAAAAAAATCTTCATTACACTGCAGTCTGGTGGAAAATAGTATTTATTGGAGTTATTTGAACACATTTCCTTACTTTGGGTAGATTAGTAGAAAATTACTTTAAATCACCAGTTGTCTAATTAGGTATGAAATGGCCCCATCAGATGCAAATTCATGTTTGGTCCAAAATCCTGTGCTCAGATGCAGCTACAAAAGAACAAAAATGACAACAGAGCTCAAATAATCAGCATCCTTATATAACATTTATTTTGAGGTGTAAAAGAAATGTTTGCTGCTTTATCCATCTCTTATTCTGATTTACCAAACAGAAAAGATGCATAATTGTCCCTTTTCCTCTGAAGAGCTTATAGTCTGTTATAAATATACAGGATCCATTTTTTTGCCTATTTATCTAAGGTCCATTTGCAAAGTTTAGGGTTTCAAATGTTTTATGGTGTTTGCATGTTTTCAGCACTTGCTCTTTTACTTTCTAGCCATACAGATTGAAGCTATTTTAGGATTTCTGTTCGGTGTCTTTTGTCGGTCCTTGTCATCTTCAATGCAAACAAAAAAAGAAGCGCATGTGTGTGTGTGTGTGTGTGTGTGTGTGTGTGTGTGTGTGCACAGTACTTAGCCCAGGATTCGGAGTTGTTTATAGTAAGCTGTAACTGAGAACAAGTACATGTGAGAGCTTCTCCTTGTGGTAATGCATGGCTGCACAGACGCTACAGTTGTAGTTTATTTAAACCCTGCAAAGATTCCTCTGCTTCTGTCAGCCTCTCTTTATTGTACACAATGGTTTGCATGGAGCCAGGTCGTATCTGGCACTTGGTGTGCTGCACTGGAACGACCCCCATTGTCTTCATTAAGGGTTTCCCTGGCACATACCAGTGCCAGCCTGTAAGTGAATATCAATTGTCGTCTGGTATGCAAGTGATGCACAGCTGCAGATGGAAGCAAACTTTTTTTTTCCCCAGTTGTGTTCAGTGTACACTGGTTTTCACCAGATGAAAACACTTTAGTGCGTCATTGTCGTTTGTGACTTTACCGTGCTCGATTTAGTCTTCATCATCAAATGTACAATGCTTTTAGTGCTGTTTAGTAATTTTATATGTTTGCATATTTAGTTGGTTTTAATTATTATAACTGCCTTTACAGCTGACATTATATCTACTGTTGAATTCAATCACACTGGGGAGCTGCTTGCCACTGGGGACAAAGGAGGTCGTGTTGTCATCTTCCAGCAGGAGCCAGAGGTATGTGATTCATTTATAGTGACTCATTGAGGTATTCTTACCCCTTGAACTTTTTTAGAGTTCCTCTTTTCAACCACAAACTTGAATTTGCCCCACTGGGAGTTCAAAATGTTAAAAAACAACACAAAGTAGTGCGTACTTATGAAGTGGAAACAAAAAGATGCATGGTTTTAAAAGTTATTTTTACAAATAGAAGTCTGAATGGTTTGCAGTCTGTGTGTAATAAATTTAGTCAATACATTATAGAGTCATCTTTTAAGTGTTTTCAGGGTACATCTCTACTAGTTCTGCACATTTAGACTCTGACATTCTGGCACATTTTTGCAGAAATAGTTTAGTTCGATTTAAAGTGGCTGTGACTTTACACAGATCTTTATTTAGATTGAGATATCAACTTTTTGTGGGTCATTTGAGCACAGAAATAAATTTAAATTTATTTATGAAGCCCTTTTGGTTAAAGTGTTGAACAGAGCAACAAAAACTAATAAAATTGACACATTTAAACAAAAAAATGAAGTCACTATAAGTAACAAAGCAATCCAAGTAATAATAAAGCAAAATTAAAACAAGATGATCAGAAATTTAACTATCACTTTGTAATAAAACATATCAAAGAGTGAGACTGAAAGTACAAAACCTCTAAACCATTATATGTAATTGGGTCTTGAAGTTTGACTTACTTACAAGTAAGCATGCTCTGTTAACCGGTTTGACCACTGACATTAATTAGATGAATTGGATTTTTAGAGTTAGAGTAAAAAAAATCTAAATCAGGATTTTACTTGTAAAAAATAAAACACAATAAAAAGCATTGAAGTTTGCCCCACTGAGTTCTCCTTGTCAAAGTATCACTGCTAATAATACATTTCTATCAGAAACATCTTTTTCTATTTAAAATTAATACTCTGCTTGAAAACAAAAATAAACATTTTCCCAACATTTTGTTCAGAATTACTTTTCAACTTGAGAGATTGTTGAGAACGTTGTCTGTTTTTATGCAGAGTAAGAACCAGCCACTGTGCAGAGGAGAGTACAATGTTTATAGCACCTTCCAGAGCCACGAGCCTGAGTTTGACTACCTGAAAAGTCTTGAGATTGAAGAGAAAATCAACAAGATTCGATGGTTACCTCAGAAGAATGCAGCACAGTTCCTTTTGTCCACAAATGGTTAGTAAATATTTTGATTCTAAATTGTTTCAATCAATTTTACAGGATAAAGTTGGTGATGTTTTCTTTTTTTTACTCCAGACGTTTTCATCTGCCTGAGAAATATTCAGTGTAGCAGTCAAGTGGTCTTAAGTTTTTTTTGTCACTAAAATGTGACTGATATCTAATCTTTTTTTTTCTTGGCAGATAAAACTATCAAGCTGTGGAAAATTAGTGAGCGAGACAAGAGACCAGAGGGCTACAATTTGAAGGAAGAAGACGGGCGATACAGAGATCCTAATTCTGTCACAACTCTACGGGTGAGTAGTAACCGCTGTCTTACATTGTAAATATAATGTAAGACAGCGGTCTTATATTATAAGTAAGTAAATACTTTACTTTATTATACAAGTAAAGTACTTGTATAATATTACGGCTAGAATTCGGGTATATCATGTTTGGGAAGTGAATAGTTTTAAACGGTTTCCATTTGAAACGCATTGCTTTCCTTTCACTAAAGTTGTGTGTTCTTCCAGGTACCGGTGTTGAGGCCCATGGACTTGATGGTGGAAGCCAGCCCCAGACGAGTGTTTGCAAACGCTCACACGTACCACATCAACTCCATATCAGTCAACAGTGATCATGAGACCTATCTGTCTGCAGACGACCTGCGCATAAACCTCTGGCATCTGGAGATCACCGATCGCAGCTTTAGTATCCTTTTGGTTTTCAAATCCTCATATCTGTCGCATAGTTCTCCAATCAGGACATTTGATCTCTGACTTCAAGTCTTGAGACTCGGCGAGAGGCATTTGCTGATACTTTATATAAATCTGTGGCAGGTATACATGTGAATGTCAAAATCAAGCTATGTCTCATCAATACACAAACTGACATAAATACTGTTATGGTGTCAAACTCATTCATGGAAGAGGCTTATGACATTGAAGCCATATCACTTTCTCCTGATTGTTAATACTGTATGCTCCTCCATACGCTCCTCCATTTTATATATATATATATATATACGTGTGTATATATATATACGTGTGTATATATATACACGTGCGTGTATATATATATATATATATATATATATATATATATATATATACACGCACATTGCTATGTTAGCATGTTATCTGTTTTGATGTGACGACTTTGCTAGTTTGGCTTGTAAAATGTTATAATCTGGTTCTTGTCCGAGTTAGTAATGAAGTACTCCATGGATTAATCTCTTGATCAATATCATAATCAGATATATATATGTCCTACGGCAGGCATTTCTAACTTATCTCTTGTAATTCACTATTTAAATGCACATTAAGATCTATGATCTGTTTCTCAATCAGAACTGTACATGCTTAAGCATATGTGCATATCCCAGCCCATCTTCTAAAATTAGTTTTGAATGAATTATCATTTATTATTTTGGTGTTGTCTGCAGCACCATGTTACAGACTTTAGTTTATCTTCATAAGGAGCTTGTAGAGAGAGAGACTGTCATGCCGTAGTTCAACAGCATGCCAGATAATAATTTTATTTGCGCTTTTTGAAACCATTGATTTGACACCAGATTAAATTCAAGGAAGATACAATCCTTTTAGAAATGGAAATCAAGCTAGGTTTCTTTTGTAACATGTCGGCATTGTTAGAATGGAACATCATTTTATCTGATTGTTAAAAATCTTTATATAATAATACTCAGACTTTCCTACCCAGTTTGTATATGACAATACACAGTGGATTATGTGGGCCAGGGTAGAGCATGTGTGTCATTTCAAGAACATGATGATGGCTGATTGTTCACTGTTGTGCAACACTGACTCTGTTTACTGGTGATTAGTTCATTACATCTCTTTTCCACTGTAGTCCCAAACTTGTGGTATTTCATCTTGATTTCTCAGATTTTCCTCTTAATATCTCATGTATTCCTTTTCAATCACACTTAATGTAAACAGAATCATGTTATGTAACTGCATTCAGTGTCCCCAGTGAAACACATGACCACTAAAGCAATATGCAGTTAAATGAAGCAATGAGTCAGATTTTTGACTAGAATTTCTAATTTTTCTTCTTCTTTTTTTTTTTCTTTACTAAGTGATGCCATGCTTTATATTGCCACAAGAGGTCACTGATGAACTGCAAGATGCCGGGATAGTTGTAGTGTATGTGTTTTTTTTTTATTTATTTATTTTTATGCCATCTTGTTCCTTTTTGTCTCGTCCTTCTTTCGAGTAGCTGTCGTTTTGGACCTTGACCTCTGTTTTTCAGATATTGTTGACATAAAGCCAGCTAATATGGAGGAGCTGACAGAAGTGATCACGGCTGCAGAGTTTCACCCCGACCAGTGTAACACTTTTGTTTACAGCAGCAGCAAGGGAACCATCCGCCTGTGTGACATGAGGGCATCAGCACTGTGTGACCAGCATGCCAAATGTAAGTCTCTTACAACAAATACATGTTTGAGAGAAGGAAAGGAATACACAATATTCCTTTCATCCCAATTTTGTTGTATTTGGATGAGAAATATCTTAATGCTTCACAAGACCCAAAAATCTGTTCAGAGAGTAAAAGTTATGGATTATTTTTTAGTATGCATTGTAATTAACACCATTTGAACTAAAGTGTTAACATTTTGTTTGAGTTTCATGATGAATCTAGTTGTCTGTTGGATGTCCTACATTGAAGATCTTCAAAGTTTTTGATCTTCATTTTAGATTGTAAATATTTGTTTTCGGTGGTATTGTTGTTTTTTTTTTTACTGATGCAACATAGTGAATAAAACTAAAGTCATAAATATGCCATGCAGTTGGAACAGCTTGTTTCCACTATATAGTTTTTAAATCACTAACAATTATTTGGAAAAGACACAGACTTTAACCCATTTTAAGTTTTCTCCCAGGATCTTATTTTTATTAAATTGTGGCTCCTACAGCATTAAATCAGTAGAATAACATCTTAACATCTTTTTTTTTTATCTGAAGTGTTTGAGGAGCCAGAAGATCCAAACAACCGTTCATTCTTTTCTGAAATCATCTCGTCCATCTCCGATGTCAAGTTCAGCCACAGTGGACGCTACATGATGACGCGAGACTATCTGTCTGTCAAAATTTGGGATCTGAACATGGAAACCCGACCAGTAGAGACATATCAGGTTTGCCGCTTCAAATATTATTTTTATTTTTCATGTTTTCGGTAGAGATCCGCCAATCAGATATTTGTTTCAGTTTCAGATTTTTGCTTTTTGTAAGAATTTTGATTCAACAATATAGATTTTTAGCCACTCAGATTTGTCTGTCAATTCTTCTCTGATCCTTCTGGTGTGAGCAGTTTATTATTCATTTATATTAATAGCAGTAGCAATGTCACACTAAGTGTGAGAGAACAGTCTCTGTAAAATGGGGTTACTAACACCAAATGATTTGGTGTTGAGATTTAAATTTGTCTTTAGCATTTTACGTTTAGCATTAGTAAATGTGAACGGTATTTCCATGAGCATTACCTAGAGAACGTAGATCCTTTTATTAATCAATAAAAAAATATCATTTTTGAATTTCCAGTCTGCTTATGACAGATCAGGCCTAATGAAACTTAAATCTGGTTAAATCAAACCACTAGCTGATTTTTCTGTGTTAAGAGAACAAAAAACCCACAATGTGCTGTTTTCTACTTTTGCTTCATGTGATTCACTGTTCTATTTTACCAGGTGCATGAATATCTCAGGAGTAAGTTGTGTTCACTTTATGAGAACGACTGCATTTTCGACAAGTTTGAATGCTGCTGGAATGGCAATGACAGGTTAGTCAATCAACCTGAACCTGCAGTTCAGCTGATGTTAGCTGAACTGCTGATACAATCAAAAAATTATTTTTCATCTCCTGAAATGCAAAATCATTCACAAATAATACTCCTTTTTCCCTTTTCCATGGACTATTATTGAGATTAGTACTAAAACGAGATCCTAAACAGCTCCTCGTGATTTTCTGTTTCCACAGCGTTGTGATGACTGGTTCCTACAACAACTTCTTCAGGATGTTTGACAGGGACTATCGACAGGACGTGACCTTCGAGGCGTCACGGGAAAACAGCAAGCCGCGGTCGGTCCTGAAGCCTCGCAAAATAAGCACAGGTGGGAAGCGCAAAAAGGATGAGATCAGTGTAGACAGTCTGGACTTTAACAAGAAGATCCTCCACACTGCCTGGCATCCGCTGGACAACATCATTGCTGTGGCCACCACCAACAATCTGTACATATTCCAAGATAAACTGAACTAAAGTCCGTTAACCCACTCGGATCCCAATTTCTTCTTTAGCCCTCTTTTGCTCTCAGATTAAAACAAAATCCGTCTTAGGCCAAGCCCCTAAAACTTGATCAAATCTGTCCTTTTGATTATGTGAGAAGACTTACTTTGTAAATGGTGCCATACATCCAGTCAGGCCATAAAAAAGTATCATAGTGTGCTGTTAGTTTCTTAAATTAGAAGCACTCCATCCATCGAGCTTCCATTTGTAACTCCACTACATCCCAAACCATAGGGAAAATCCACGGTTTATCGCTTGTTCGTGCCATATTGACATGATTCATTTGTCTGTTATTCCTACTAGTTAACTTTCTGTTCTTTTTGGTTTTGTCTTTCTGTCACCAAGTTCATTTTGTACTGCCCTGATTCATCAATACAAAGCTGTCAATTGTTTTATTTGCCCAACAAGTATCAAGTTGCCAAGTTCTTTCCCTATGTACTGTATGATTACTGTTAAAGGACTAATTTAGCATTTCATTATGTTTAGCTCATTGTCTAAAAAAACTTTGGATAAATGATATCAAAGCTAACAGAGTACAAATATTTTTGATTTTTTTTTTTTTTTTAAACTTTGACTCAGCTGCTTGTTTACATTCATCTCTCTTCTTTAAGAAAATCTCCTGGGTATGATTTTACATTTCTATAACAGATTGTATCGAGTGTTTTGGCCATTTCTTTCAATATAGGATACATCCTGCAAACAACTTCGATTCATCCAAGAGCAGTCTGTTAAAGCGGCCTGTCATTCGAGTTTAATGTTCACCACACACTCATTCAAGCGTACCCATATCGGTGACAGACAGAGCCATGAGATGTCCTTGATATTTTTATTCACTCAGGTTAATGGACAGCACTAGAGAAATGGGTGTAAAACCAAAATGTATGACAGGTTTTCTTACAGAAGTGTGTTTTATCACTGTAATTCTGCTATGGTTGCGTTTGTAGTAAATGGAAGTAGGTGAAATGTTCCTTTTCTACATGTGTCAGTTTTGTCATGCTGCTCTCAAACTGTTTAATTTCCATTTCCCCAGGCCAGGCTTCATCTGCCTGTCAAAGCATCCTTTTTCATGGCGTTGCGTATTGTACGGATAAAGTGTAGAAAGTTCAGCGGAGGTGCACTTATCTGGCTGATATTAGCTGAACTGCTGATACAAATTTTGGTTGACTTTAGGTTTTTATTTTTTATTTTATTTTTTTAGACTTTGAATAGCAGAAATGTGTTGCAGTTTTTTTTTTTTTTTATAGAGATAATAGTTCTCAATCCAAAAGAAAAGGAAGTGCATCACAGTACGTACTGTTGGTTAATGCATTAATTAGACTGAAAATAATTGGGATTCTGAGTTTGATTTTGGGGGGGAGGGTCTGTTTTTATCAGTGTTTGACCTGCTAATCGTCTCTTGAACCGATCAAGAAAAGCATTTTCTGATTCCATCTCCATTTATCTCAAGTTTCCCATCACTTCCACTTAAGATCAGAAGGGAAAAAGTTTCAGACAGAAAAGCTTTCCATAGAAGTCTGGATACTGCTCTCACATATTTGATGTGATTCTCCTGAAAGGGAGATCAAATTAATAAAAGCCTTTGCCTAACTCTTAGATCTTACCAAATAATGTTTTCGGGAAAAGTATTACAAATATCACTCTACCATAATTTGCCATGGAGGTTTTTTGTTGCATCAAATGATGGCTGATCATGCCAAAGTATCTAGTCTTTATACACAACAAAGATAAAGCTCTCTTGCAGACAAAGTGCCCCTGATCCAGCGGATCCAGCCTTGCAGTTGTGTGGGCAACCATGCTTAACTCAGGACAAAAACCTGTGTTATATATCTATCTATAACTATATATCTATAGATAGATATATATCTATAGATATATAGATAGATATATATTGATTCCCTGTGCCCCCATTTTTACTCCTGTGTGGCCTGTGGCACCAAAACGTTTTGCTGCTCCCAGCTCACCTTCGGTGTATGTTGTGTTGTTACAGAAAAATTGCTTATCATCTGCATCTAGATTTTATTTGTAGATTTTTCTATATAAGAAATGTTTTGTACTGTACCTGATAAAAGAAGAAGAATCACTATAGCTGATTTATTTTTGTATAAATTAAGGCAATATCATTACAGTCTAATCACTGTAGTTTCTTTACCTATCTGCCTCATGCTTACTGTACAGGGCAGGTCATTCGAAAGTCAGGTTTCCCTTTGCTTTTTTGCCCGTTACAACAGGTAGACACATCAAAGGAGTGTATCAGGTTTGAAGCGGGGTGCCCAAAGAAAAGTATTTTCAGGTGTCAGTACCTCCTGCCTGATGATGAGCACTATTACTCTACTCTTGCCAACTTACGTTTTTTTTTGTTTGTTTTTTTTCCCCTCAATCTAACTTATTTAGAGCGTTCAACGTTTTGATTTCATGTGAATCTTAATATTTGGTTTTTGTGCCATAGTTTTGCTTGACGAACAATTCCTCTGGCTGTGAAAGTCTACATTGAAACTGCATTTTCATCCTCTTTGCGGCTAGCCAGGTCACTTGACTACGTGGAGCGATGATTGTTGATCTATGTGGTACGTGCGGCTCTCCTTTGCAGACTTATTTAAAGAGAATCTGTGAAGCACTTTGTGTGCGGCTTGGCGTCAGAGAGGAGGATCACCAGTTTAAGCTAAAGCTCCATGCATTGCCTGCTCCAGCTACGGTCCATGTTGCGTAGAAAACTTGATGGAACTGTGACTGTACGTTTCCTATGAACAGTCAAAATGTCACAAAGAACTTACAGGTTATTTTTCCAGTTCATAAACAATACGTTGATGTTTTTATTCAGGCACTGAGCTTCTTTGTCCACTGTATCATATTTGTGAAAGTGAATGTGTCACTCCGTTCTCAGTATGATTATTAACTAATGTTGAGTTCCAGTCTCTCAGGGTTCTGGGTTGTGTCTTTTGATAATAAGATAAGTTTCTAGTATTTTTATTTTGTGCAACTTTCTTTTGTTTTTGTAATGCAAACTTTGTATTTTGCCTGGTTTTTTTTTTTTCTGGATAAATGAATCTTTTCTATTTCAACTCCTTTCTTCCAATTATTGAGCGAATCTCCATCTTGTTTTAAAATAGAAAATGAGCGATAGAACATTCTCGTGCATAATGATACATCAAGAAACTGCTTACCAATAGAAACTGGTATTAATCTGAGCAATTAATAAAAACATTTTCATCATTCTCCCTACGTTTCTTAATACAAGCTGTCCTTCGAGGTTCTAATGTAAACAACAAAGATGTTCACAAGAACCCTGTTGCCTTTTTTTTTTTTTAGAGCATTATCAATAAATAAGATAATAATCAGTTACACTTGTGAAACTTTCTGGTTCACCCAGACTGCTCAGGGGAATCTTCTGCTGCTCTGTCCCAAACCTTACACCTTCAAGAAAATGGGATTATCAAAACTGAAACAAAAACTTCTATTTTGCTGTAAATCACCTTTTTGTTTATTTCTCTCCACAGATGGCTTTGATACACAACCCCAGGTTATTAAGTAGAGTTTCCCACTGTGCATATTGATTGTGCAAATCATTTGCTAGAGTAGAGTTAAACGATTTTGTCCACTTGAAGGAGCATTAAAACATGTCTAATGTATCACAAGAATGGTAAAACAAAATGTACTTTTGTTTCTTTTCTGTGAATTTCATTATTTTTGTGTGTGTTTTATTTCAAGGGGATGAAGAGTTTTGGTGATCTGTTTGGGAATAACTACTTATTGTTCACTGTACAGAGTTATTTGTCAAATGAAATAAGACAGTGTAGATAACATGTAATAAGGAATTTCAAATTTGAATAATTAAATTACCGTGCTACTTTATTATCACTGTTTGGAGTTTTTTGGGGGTAACTGAGCGTTTCATGATTTCATCTCCATTACAATAATATTTGTGAATAACTTAATAGGAAGTAGTGCACATGTAGGGATTTACATTTTTGCCCATTCATCCCATCAGCTTTCAAGTCATAATGGAAGCTAAACATGTTTTGTTTTCTAAGGTTAACTTGAATGCAGCTTAATTGATCTCTGATCAGCCTCCCTAGCTGATGATGGGGAAAAGCATCCCCATCTGTGATGCTGTAAGCCATCAAGTTGGGAGGCCATCCGTCGCTGTCAATAATCAAACAGCTCAGGCTCATCAGACTGCAACATCTAAAATACAAATACATTTTGAAAGCACTCAAAATTAACCTTTCCATACAAACACTTTGTAATCCACACATTCACCTTGCACGGCGGCGATATATTTTACGTTTGCGTGCATTCTTTAACAGATTACATTTGTACTTTCTAGTAAACAATTAAAAAAAAATAATGTTCACCGATCCTGAGAGTGTCGTTGAAATCTCGAAGCTGCGCCTGCGCAGACCCTAGTTAAGCGTCAGAACTATAGTCAACAAACATGTCTACCGCTCCTGCTCCTCAAAACAATAACGAAGATCCCGGACTGCAAGGTAGGTCGTCATTGTACATGGTACGTCTTCCTTCATGAAAAAAATTATTCGTATGTTCCTTACTAATGCGTGAGAATATGGTTACAAAGGTGTAATGGTAAAAGTTAGATTGGGGATGGGATTTCCTTGTCTTCGCGTTGGGATGGAGAACATGTTCTGTACGTCACAACACATTAGCCAATCGTAGCTCGGCACACCGTTGATTGACAGCGGAGCAGCCAATCATTGCTAGAGGTCTGGGTGGGTTTAGCTTTAGCCAAAAAATGAAAACAAGTTTGGTACAAAAGGCGAATTTAATTGTCACATTTGTTCCCTTTAAGATATTTTTTTCTTTAAAATGTGCACAGATATTTAAACTCCGTACTTTCAAAATGCAGTTATCTTGCAGCATAAAATGTCAACAAAAAAAAAAAAAAAAGTGAGGTCGCATTTTGCCTGGGGGTAAACAAATGACACGCATGTAAATATGAAACTTGGTGTTTAGCCTTGAGTGGAGGCTTATTAATGAGTCGGGGTATTAGGACTCGCTTTGTGTGTCGGAAGGCAGCTGGAGCAGCGACACGTCTCTGCAGGTTGGCTCCCACTGCTCGCCACAGTTATGCAAGATCTCTGAGGAGCAGTGATGTCAAATTGGTCAGAAGATGTGACGTCGAGTCAGCTTTAATTCATCCTCAGACCTATCATTTCCAACTAGCTCAAAACAGGAAAGAGGTGTCTCATGCCATCACAAGGTTTACGAGCTGATTACATAACTCTGCTTGTGGGGCAGTGGCACAAAGACCTCCATGCTGCCATGGATGCACCATGGCTGAAACTGTATTTTTAATGTGTGTTTGAATAGATCAGGAAATCAACAAAAAGTTGGGTGTTTTTCCTCATAAAGCAAAAACTCATAGGGTTCATTACACAAAGAGTGACACATTCCAAGTGTTTGAGTTTAGTTGACGGTAAATTAAAACTCCAAAGTTCAAAAATGTAAAACACTGCATGAGACCAATTTTGAAAAAAGTGTATTTAATCAAAAAATACTGGCTTGTTGGAAAGTATTTCAGTGTGGTGTATGCACTCAATACTTTTTAAGGACTCCTATGTGGTTCTGCTGATGTGTCATTTCATGTCTTCAACTTGACAATACTTTGTAAATTATCTAGAAGGTTTTATTCAGGAAAGTTTACTGTCCTATTAAGTACAGTGATACTATGTATTAAACCATTTTTTGGTACTTAGGCAGTGTAGGCTGATGTCAGGTTCAAATGAAAAATGGAAATCTGCATCCCCATAAAGCTTGTCAGTAAAGGGAAGCATAAAGTGCTGCAAAACTTTATGACTGCTGACCTTGTACTTGGTAATGCATATTAGCTGCTTTTTGAGCATGCATGCACAAATGTTTTCAGGGTGGAGACTGTAATTGTTGCATTGTGGTACTCCTGCTAAGGAGAGAAAGCACTGGACTGTTGCCCAGTGATTCAAGGTTCTCTTTTCAGATAAAAGTAAGTCTTTCATTTTATTTGGAAATCAAGGTCTCAGAGTCTGGATAAAAAGTGAAGAGGCACAGAGTCCAAGATCCAGTGATGAAGTTTCCACAGTCAGTGATGATTCAGGGACCCATGGTGTTTGCAGTGGTGCTTGTGCACCTTTTTCTGTGCTATACTCAGTTTTCCCCTTAAATGCTCGAATACAGCACTCAGGGAACAACCAGCTACTTTGACAATGACATTTTATAGCTTGACCTTAGGAGAACTGTCAAGTCAGCAGTCTTCCTCGTGATTGTGTAAACCACAACAACGTTTCTATACAAAAAAGTTTTGTTTTTTTTACTGTTGGTCCTATGCTATATTCTAATTTTATGAGAAACTGAGTGTTGAGTTTTAACCATTGTCATTAAATTTAACAAAATCAAATACTTGAAATATAGCACACAATATGTTTTAAACTTTTTAAATCCTTATTATCGCTATCAAATGTAACTTTTTGATGATGTTCCAATTTGTTGAGATACACTTATAGGTCAACAATTTGTCCTGTGAAAGACGACTGAGTGTTAACTGTGCTTTTGATTGGATTGCATCTACACACATTAAACCTATTTTCCCTTAATTTCGGTGTATTTATTGTTGTGTTGCAAAGGCTCCTGGGTAGAGCTGGAGCTGAATGGTAACACAGGGGCAGAGAGTAGGCAGACCAGCCAGCTGACACCACCTGCTGAAGACCAAATCAACGCAAATGCAGGCATGAGTCAAAGTCTCCACCCTTTAGAAGAAGGTGAAAGTGACGAAACCCTTATTGGAGGACTGGAACATGTGCCATCGTCATCTTCTATCCACAACGGAGACATGGAAAAAATACTTCTGGATGCTCAGCATGAGTCCAGCCCAAGTAATTCATCCTGTGAGAGGTAGGCCACACATTTTCTTTACTATTCTCAGTAAAACTTAAGTATTGATTTTTTGTAAAATATGTACTATTGCCAACACACTCACAGTCCTCACAGACCACCAAGTTCCGGACAGGATGATGGCCAGATAACATTTGATGTGGAGATGTCCAGTCCAAGAGACAGTCAGGTAGGACTACCAAGAGTACCAGGCAAAAGTATTGACAACTGTGGAACCTTTTTTTTATGAGTTTTGTAACATCAAACCGCAAACATCTTTTTGCCTTTATATTTCCAGTCAGAGGACGATACTGCAGACATGGACAGAGAGGATGACATCTTGATGAACAAAGAAGTTGATTGGGTGGCCAATTGGTCTAGTAGGCCTGAAAACATCCCCCCAAAGTTAGTATGCTGGCAAGCTCAGAATCAGCTGCCCACCAGCATATTCTCCTCAGTGGTCTCAGAAACAATGTTAACTGGTTGTGTGATTGTTCTTCTCAGGGAGTTCCACTTCAGACATCCCCGACGTTCAGTATCTTTGAGTATGCGGAAGAGCGGCGTCATGAAGAAAGGTGGCATCTTCTCTGCTGAATTCCTAAAAGTTTTCATTCCTTCCCTGCTCATCTCGCACATGCTGGCTCTTGGCCTTGGGTAAGATGGGGCATCTGGTAGTAGTTTTAAAATATTGCGGGGATTTTCTTTGTGCTTGCTTTTCTTGTTTAGCTCATAGTTAATATTTTCTCAAAAATCATATTTTTATGTATGGATGTAGGAATTACTAACAGGACAACAATGCAAATTCTGTGTCTAACTTCACAAAGAGGAATAGAGAAGGGAAATGACTTAAAATAACATTTAAGTGAATACTTATCTTTGTTTTAATTATTTGTCCTGTATTTTCTCATTTTTAATAAAAAAATTGTTGTATTTCACATGTTTGATGATTTTATTTTAGGGTGTACATTGGGAAAAGAATTGCCACAGCCGCCACCAGCTCCTACTGAGCAGAAGATGAAGCAGTGCCTGGGTGTTCTCCTGTCTCCAAGCCTCCTAAACGCCTCCTGAAGTCAAGCTCTCACTGTGTGCATCTGTCCTACACCCACGTCTTTCTCTTCCAATCTGCATTAACTGGTGTCACACTGTAGATGTAGTCATGCTGATTATGTGGTTGCACTCCACCAGATTTTGACACGGAGTGGGGCGGAGGGGCTTTATCGTATATGCGAGTCACCGACTTGAATCTAACTCAAAATCTAACTTGCCACGGACCTTATGTCAGGTGGCATCAAGTTGAAGTTTCCTTTTGTGTCTTGATATTGAACATATCAATTCTGGTATTTCTGCTGAGCTACAGGTTTTCTTTTAGGTATTCTAAAAAGCAGAAAGGAAGACATATGTTATTTACGCCATAACTGCTTTATGAACTAATTGACTTTGTGGAACAGGAGAGACTTTGATAGCTTGAAAGTTTATGACTTTAAGGCCCACTTCACAACAAATTAAGGCCACCCTACAATCTCCAGGCATTTTAGGATCATTTGAATATCGCTGGACTGCGGCAAACATGGAAAACCCTAATTTTAATATGCTCCTACTAGTTAGAACATAGGTTTTCCTGCTGGGTTGTTATCCTGTATTGCCATGTGCTTCGTATGATCTAGGATTCCTCTTTACAGTCTGCAGAATTTGGAGGTTTCTGATGAATATTCTGGTTGATATATAATATTGGGGTGTCGTCTTTGTCTACTGTGAACAGGGCCTTACTTTCAAGGTGCAGTGACCTGCTGTTCAGAGCTGAATGCTGCAGCACTGCTTTTTTTTAAAAATTTTGCACAATTTTGAGGATGGTATTCATAACACGTTGATCCCCAGAGGGTTTCTATATAAACTTTGTTGAGTTGAGCATAAACATTATCCTATTATCTTGCCCCAAAATATTACTATGAAGACTTGGTATGTTTTATTATAGTGGCATCTAGAGTGGAAGATAATATACCAGGCCAAAAGATACTTTTACGTATTTTTGTTTTCTGACATATCCCTTTTTCTTTTTAACATATAGGAGCAGTATTAAAGTGCCAAAACATTTACCTTTCACCACTGCACATTGGTGGCCTATCTTATGCTTTCTGATTTGTTTGTTTTGTTTTCTTATGTGTTTATATATTTAATTATATACATGTGAAGATTAGTTTAAGCTGTGACCTTCCCCATGCTATGTACACCTCTCAACATTGTATAACTTGTTTATACATTGATTATTAATGCATATTACAGTATATCCTATGCATTGTGGCAGTGTGAGTATTGTGTTTTTGATCAGTTGCTAGGGCTTTAGCTGCATAAATCACCACCACAGAGGAAATTATTTTCTGGGGCCTATTTCAGAAGTGTTATCTGACTTTAATCTTGGTTTCACTGTACAATAATTTCTCCTAATATATATTATGTACAGTGTCTGTGCACCATCTACTATGATGATGATATAGAAGTCGTTTATTAAGGATAACATATGCATTTCTGTATGTTGAGGCTCATTGCATGTCTCCTCTGTTTATGGATTATAACCATATAAAAATATAAACTACAATGTACAAAATTGTCCGTTTTGGTTTCAGTTCTAAGCTGTGATGTGGGATTTGGGTTGTCAACTCGTAAACTGCAGAGTTGGTCCTAACAGATCTATGTACAGTATATCTGTGTGGAGTGAAGAGCATTTTGGAATTTAAATATGATTCATACAGTAATCATAAATTAATATTTAATGAATTTTACAAATGGGAAAGCTGGAGGTTTCTCAATAACCCTGAATCTCAAAATGCAATATGGTTACCACCCACAGCCTGTGTGGACTTGGGCTGTACGATATATAAGCAATAAAACAGCTAAGTTCTATATAGATTTTTATGATTGCAATGACAACCTAACATGACTCATTATGTCATTGTTTTGTTTACTTTCCTTTTTTCTAAGAACACACACTGCACAGCATGCTGTCATGGTTAGGTCCAGAGATTGCAAAAGCCAAAATTCAAAGAAAAAAATTGTGATTAAGATAAAAAAAAAAAAAATTAAATACTTGAGAGTGTGGCATCTTGGAAGAAAAGTACACAGGAACTAGATTTGGCTTGAAACCGAGCTTACTTAAGTAGACAAGTCTGAGAAAAGCAAGACAGAAAACAATGCACACAAGCACACATTTAGACATGTGAGCAATTTAGAGAGACCATGTACATTAACATGCATGTTTTTGGACTAGGTAAGAAAGCATGATTGACTGGAGAACATTCAGAAATTCAAGAACATGCAAACTCTATGCAGAAAGACTGCAGATTGGCCCCTTAACCTTCCTGTTGCACAGCAAGGGAGTTGTCACAGGCTGCTGATAGACATAATGCCAGAAACACAACTGCAATCTTTTCTTATGCTTCTCTTTTTGTTTATTAGCCGTTGGAGCAAAACAAAGGGAGACAGCAAGACTAGTAGAAGTGATGCAGACCTATGCTATTGGCCAGAATAACTTAAAAATTGACATTGTCACATTTTAGTAGTTTACATTGCTTGTCATATTTACTGTTTATGCTTGTATTATATATTTTTCTATTCCTGTATGACAGATACAATAATCCTATTTCCTTTTAATCCATATGAAAACAGAGAAATGACATAAGAAAGAAAAACAAAATTAAAAGCGTTTACATTACTATGAAGATTTACAAACTTAATTCAATCCAACCACTAAGACTAAATTAGTTAAAATACTGACTTGGAAAACACACTGAATTGAAAACCATTTCAGAAATGTAAATCACAAGGTTTACATAATTTACATGATTCATCTTTGCTGTTAAATGTTGCTAACTGTCCTATATTACCTACTTCTCAATTAGTTTATTTTTACTAATTGAGTTGTGAGCCCATTGAAAGGTAATTATGCTTGTACATGACACCCACTGAAAAGGCTAGTTTAGCTTAAACATTCTTTTGGATAAATTAATCACTATCAGATGTTTTAGTAGGATCGATACAGTTTGTATTTCAGCCTAAATGTTGTCATAGGGACGGCAACATGGATCCGGATCATGGACCAGTTAAGATGTGCAGGGCGGGGCAGTGCGCATGCTCAGTCCCTCTTTGTGGCCCTTGTCTTTTTGGTGGCTTTATGGTCTGCAGAGACCTGGTCTAGCTGTAAATATAGAGATTCTCCACTGTTAGGAAAAGGCAAATCTCAATTTGCAGCATTATCCTGGCTACCCAAAGCACATTTAGCTGGCTATCGTTATAAACAGTCCGGGACAGACAGTGTTGAGCCGGGGCGTCGACTGGCCGAGAGGCAGAGCATCTATTCATCCTTTTTTATAGGTAGCTAGCGTTAGCCTCAGCTAAAACCAGGGGGGCAGCGGTGTTGGGGGGAATTTCAACATGTCCGGCTACCAAGGAAAGAAGAACATCCCCAAAATTACAGTGAGTGACATGTGTCTGTTTTATTAATCTGTCTCTTTTAAGATAAGAATCAGCTGGAAGCTAGCTAGCTGTTAGCTGCTGCGACCATTCATTTACATTGGCGCTGTCAGCAGCAGCAGAGCTGTGCTACAGCTCCTCATCAGCTCCAGGTCAGGGATGAACAGTAAGAATAATTCACTGGATTCATTATAAATGCACCTGTGTGTGTAAGGGAAGGAGACCCTTATTCCCAGCCTCCTCATCAGCTTCTTCCTCCTCAACCTCTGTTGTAGTTACCAGGTTAAAAAACCAGATTCCTTCACAGCTACCATTTCATCTGTCATTCTTCATCTTCTTTCTATTTATGTTAAACTGTCAACATTTAGCCTTCTTAATGTAAGATTTCAATGTTTTTCTTTATAACATCAGATGAATGGGGTTCCACTGTATTTAATTGTGAGAGAACTAAACCCCCTCGTAAAGTAGGTCAGCAGGAAGCATCTCTGCAGACGCCATGTCTTCATTATGTAGCTGTCACAGTCAGACTACTGGAGATCAGTGGACTTTAGGACTACTGGCCAGACTTTTCTGCAAAATCAGTCAAACTTCAGATGCCTGTGGTTGTCATCTCAGATCAAAGGTCTACTGAATGTGACAATGTTTCCCTTCATGTTTTTTTTTATTATACTTGCAAGGTTTATTTGGGTTCCTTCTTTTAAAAGTTTTGTCTTGAATCAGTTTGTGAGGTACACCAGGTCAGATTTCATTTTCACTGACTGTTTTGAACCAAGTTGTTCCAGTAAGAAGAAAAAACTACATGGCAAAAACTACATGGCCTGTTCAATTTAAATGATTTTTAAAATATGCAAGTTCTCAATGTAAGCTAAAGTATTTTGTGTTCAGAATGCTTGCAGTGTCACTGTGCTGTCAAATCACGAATGTAAGGCAATAAAAAACAGAACGCTTGTAAAATCTACTCATTTTACAAGTGGTAAATATGCACATTTGTAAAAGTTTAATTTCTGCTGACGATCAGAAGCATTTGCTATAGCTTCGTCACCCACAGCAGTATTGATCATGGGTTGGTAGCTATCGGAGACAATCACAGAAGGTCGAACGCCTTGCTTAAATGCCACATGAATGCCTCAGAGTCGATTGAATTATTTTAAAGGTTGCTCGTCTGCCATAGTGTTTACTAATGGTAATTGATCAGCTGGTGCCTCTTGTGATGTCATCAACCTAAACGCATCCGAAGCAGTTACTAGTTTTATTTGCATTTTCAAATCTTAATATTTTGTGAAATATTTAGTTTAGACTGTAGTAGTCTAAACTTAGTCTTTATCTTTAATAGCAACTATTATTTTTTAGTTAAAATTAAAGACAATACCCAATTTTCTGCCAAATCATATTCTTTTTGTAATGGTACATAAAAAGATCCTTCCACAAGTACAGTTTCGAAACAAACAAAAAAAGTACACAATTTCCTCTAATCGTGCATCGTAGCATGTGTCCCTAAGTTTTTTCTTTTTTCATTAAAAATAAATAAACACAAAGTGCTGGTTGTTGGATATACATATATATCCAACAACCAGATGTATTGTGGGAATTGTTAGTTTTGATGCATTCAATGCACTGGGAGGAAAGCAGATTTTCTTTTGGTATTTAACCTTTCAATTAAGAGGTAATTATCCATTTCTGATCTCTGGTAGATTGATTTGTGCAGTTTTCTAATTTGATGTGCTAATAATGACACATATGCATCAGGTAGTAATGAGGCTCCCTGCATTTTAAGTCATTCATTTGTAATAATCAGTTTTTTTCCCTGTCATGTTGGGTTTTCTTAGCCATCTCAACCTGATAAACCCTGGCGTAAAGTAAGGTAGAAAATTTAGCAGTTTTTGCTAAAATTAAAATCACAGGCTGCTTTTATTGACCCTCAACATTTTACTTGGTAGGCTAATGTCAAAGTAAACTGCTCAGTTTATATCTGTAAATCTATGGAGAGTTCAATTAAGAATAGTTTTAAATGTGAAACTTTGTGTTCCTAATGCTGACCACTTAGTCCAAAACGTTAAAGTTGTATAACCCAAATCCTTTTTACATCTGTGGTTTCTATACCTAATGCATCCGTATTCCTCATGGCGACAGCCTTGAAAAACCAAATCCTGGAGAATACATATACTGCCTTCATTAGATTTAAATGCCTCCCTCCGAGGGCCCAGAAAGCCTGTAGAAGAAGTAGGGCAGCATGCTGCGTTTTTCTTTCATCTCATTCAGTTGGAGCTAATTGTGGCATGTAGGAGACTCTGCTCTTACTTCATGGTTTTGATCAAAGATTTCTCCTCCTTTTGTATAATGTGGTAGGACTGATATGTCCTGCAGAGTAATCTTGAATAGTTTGTTTTCAGAATTAATGGTGTAAAGGATAAATTATAGATGTTGATAGTTATCGATTCGGTTTTGTTTTAAATACCTGAACTGCTTCCAAACTGCAGTTTGGAAGTAGTGACCTTTCTTGACCTTTCTTGTTTTATCCACAGTTTTTACTCCTCGTTGTTTTTTTTATCTTTAACATTAAGCTGCTATGACTCACGGTAGCGAAACCTTAAACCGCTGCTGCAAATAGGTTGTTGCTAAGTAAAGAGCGAGTGAGTTAGTTGATGCCACCAGCGTTGAGCAGCTAGAGTGTTTTCTCTGCCTACATCTCCCAGAATGATGTGCAGTTCTGGATCAGACTTCAGTGAACATTCTATGTATTGAATATATATTAGCTATTAATATTGATCACATTTCTATTGCAATATATATTGTTATTGATTTATTGTCCAGCTCTAAAAGGAGGTTAAGCAAGAGAAGACCATCACTGAAGCTAGGAGTGTTATACTTCTTATCAAAGCATATTGACAGAAAGTTTAATGGAAGGAAAAATGCTTGGTTGAAAAAGGTAATTCCTATGAGTGCTTGAAGTCCTTGAAAATGCTTGAATTTTATTTTTAAGTATGCAAGGCCTTCAAGTGCTTGAATATGTATTTGTTCACTGGTTATCAGGTCTAAAGCCAAATATATTATTAGATGTTTTAGCTTCTTAGATTATAAAAAAGGAGAATATGTTTGATTTACAGACAAATCTTGTTTCAGAGTGACCGTCTCCTCATCAAGGGAGCAAAGATAGTGAATGATGATCAGTCCTTCTTGGCTGATATCTACATGGAAGATGGAGTCATTAAGTAAGTTGTGCTTTGGGGTTACCATTAACCCATGTGTGAGCGTATTACAGGGATTCAAGTTCCCGCTCTTCTTTGTTTTGTGCTTTCCTTCAGGCAAATTGGAGACAACCTCATTGTCCCGGGTGGAGTCAAGATCATAGAAGCCCATGGCAGAATGGTGATGCCAGGGGGCATTGATGTGCACACCCGTTTCCAGATGCCCGACCGAGGCATGGTGGCGGTGGACGACTTCTACCAGGGCACCCGGGCGGCGCTGGCTGGCGGCACAACCATGATCAGTTACGTCTGGACGTCCATGCTTTCCTTTAGATGCTTGTTGTTGTTCCACAAGCAAAAAACTAACATGTTTTTCTTTTTTTTTCTTGCGGCCCTCATTAGTTGACCATGTGGTACCGGAGCCCGGTGTCAGCCTGGTCACTGCTTTCAAACAGTGGAGGGAGTGGGCTGACAGCAAGTCCTGCTGTGACTACTCTCTGCATGTGGACATCACTGAGTGGAATAACAGCACCCAGGAGGAGATGGAGACGCTAGTGAAGGATCATGGTATGTAGGACACACTGATTGCTTTCTCTCAAACGTCTGCTGCTCCTCTGACTGTGGTCAACCCTTTAAATGATCAGCCTTAACTGAATGTTGCTTGTTTCTTTTATTTTATCTTTTGCTTTTGTCAGTTTGCTCTCTGTTTTCCCTCCTTTGCCCTCTTTTCCACCTTTTGGCTGTTTTCTCTCATAAAGCTTTCTATCTTCAGGTGTCAACTCTTTCCTGGTCTATTTGGCTTATAAGGATGTTTTCCAGCTTTCTGACTCTCAGGTATGCTTTGATTGTGGCCCACCTCAGAGGGATCTCTGCTGACCTTTCTGTGGCAGCATTTCACTTCAAAGGTTGCTTCTTGGTTTGGGTGTAGGTGACGCCTCTCGGTTAACTGATGCACATCTTGTTCTTGCAGATCTATGAGGTGTTCAGTGTCGTCAGAGACCTGGGAGCCATTGCTCAGGTTCACGCCGAGAATGGAGACATTGTTGCAGAGGTAAGACGACTACGGTGTCCTGCAGCAGTGCTGGTACTTCTCGTTGTAATCTGTGGATGACAATGACAAATAAATCTTATCTATCTATCTATCTAATCTATCTATCTATCTATCTATCTATCTATCTATCTATCTATCTATCTATCTATCTATCTATCTATCTATCTATCTAAATTGTCTCACATTTTGCCTTCTTGCAACCACAAACTTTAGTATATTTTATTAGGATTTTATGTAAAAGGAAAAGAGAAGCAACTTTTTACAAATATTAATCTAAGAAGTTAGATTAATAACTAATATTAATCTAACTTGCATATAGGGGTGAATCGTTCAATCTGCACCGATTTCTTTAATTCTGAGTAATCAACCGATACTTACCTGTAAAACTAATCATATCTTCCTCAACAAAGGTCTGAAAATCAGCCACTATCACAGTTTTCTCTGCTGTAATATAGGGCTCACTTTCAGACTCGCCCACCAGGTCATGTCTACATGTTTGGGTGAACAATAATCACCCCACTGCTTCCAACTTAGCAACTTCTCAGACCGCTCTTGCATCTTTCTTTTTAAAAAAAACAAAAAACGACTAAAGACAAATCTAGAGACTTTTTTTCTGTATTCCTTGGAGATTTTGGCAATAGTTCCACTTATAAAATATCTGTCAGCCAAAATAGTAATCAGCTAGTTAGACTTTAAGACCGGTGACCAGCCAGAAAACTGCAATCGGTGCACCTCTAGTTGCATAGAGTTATATTCAGCCTCTTTTGCTTTAATACCCCTAAATAAAATCTTGTGCAACCAGCTCAAGCATTCACCTAACTATTAAGCACAGGTCACCTAAATGTTATTTAATCCCAGCTGTTCTCTGAATACGAACATCTCCACAGTGACCCATGGTATTGAAAGTCTCATGATGTTGGACAGGCAAGCAGGTCAAATCAGATAGGAAGATGGATGAAGGTCAATCCTGGAAGAAATCTTGTAAAAAGCTGCAAAGAAAACAAAAATAGTTGGAATGACAAAAATCCATTAAAGAATCTGTGACTTGAAAATGAATCTTCAGAGTCAGTCCAAGTGAGCTTGAGCTGTTTTCACACTAGAATGGCCAAAAATGTCACACTCTACATGTACAAAGCTTCTCTAAACTCTTACCCTGCAGTAATAAGTGGCTCTACAAAGGATTTATTGAATATAAATGGATCATTTTCTGATTTTTTATTTTTATTTTATTTATTTGTAAAGCAAACTGAAATATATATATATTGACATTTTTGCCAAAATCTAAAAAAATAACAATAAGACATATAAAGTCTTACCTCTGCTACATTAACTTGTTTCTTTTTCTAACTACCTCGCTCGGGTGCTTCAGGAGCAGAAACGCATTTTAGAGCTGGGGATTGTCGGTCCTGAAGGCCACGTACTTAGCCGTCCAGAGGAGGTAAGACTGCTCATCGTACTGCTGGAGGATAAAAGCAGCAAACGCTCTAAATTCAGAATACAAGACCCATGTGTGTGACCTCTGCGTGCACCTGTCATTACTCACAGGTGGAGGCCGAGGCCGTTAACCGCTCGGTCACCATAGCCAATCAGACCAACTGCCCCCTGTACATCACCAAGGTGATGAGCAAGAGCGCGGCCGATGTTATTGCTCTTGCTCGGAAAAAGGGTAAAAAAAAAGAGGAGAAGAGAAACCTTTTCTCTTATTTCGATCCTTTTTTCTTTGCACTGACATCAACCTGTCTGGTCCTGCAGGTGCTGTGGTTTACGGAGAGCCTATATCTGCCAGCTTGGGCACAGATGGCACCCATTACTGGAGTAAGAACTGGGCCAAGGCAGCAGCCTTTGTCACCTCGCCGCCGCTCAGCCCCGATCCCACCACCCCCGACTACCTCAACTCTCTGCTGTCATGGTAGGCACTAAGAGCCAGGACCTAAAAAAAGCTGGAGCTCAGCGGCACGACGTGGAGAACTCCACCTCGCTTTCACTCACAATTTCTTTATTTAACCAAATTGTTAATGATGCAGCCTTTGTGGACTTGTAATTCGTTGATAATTAGAGCAATTTTTCCAAGTGTTATACATAAAAAATGAGGCATATCTTTCTTGCAACATGAGGCAAATAGATTGTTTTTTGGTTTCTGTATATGTTTCCAGCGGGGACCTGCAGGTAACTGGTAGTGCTCACTGCACTTTCCATACATCCCAACGTGCAGTAGGCAAAGATAACTTCACCATGATTCCAGAAGGCACCAATGGCACCGAGGAGAGGATGTCTCTTGTCTGGGACAAATGTGTGGTAAGGGGGATCTTATTTTATAGCACTGTAGAACTAGAAAATCAGTCCTTTAAAATATCTGCTGTCACCGTGTTTTCTTTACTCGCCCTGTGTTTAAAAGGTGACTGGAAAGATGGATGAGAACCAGTTTGTGGCGGTAACCAGCACAAACGCAGCCAAGATCTTTAACCTGTACCCCCGCAAAGGTCGCATCGCCGTGGGTTCGGATGCTGACCTCGTGCTGTGGGACCCAGACCTGACAAAGATCATCTCGGCCAAGAGCCACAATCTGGTCTGACTCTTAATTAGCCTGTCGTTTTTTCTTCCTCCCTCTCTTCTTTGTTTCCTACTTGTTGCATTGCCTTGTAAAGCATCTAGTTGCTAATCACACCTCTTCATGTCACAGGCTGTAGAGTACAACATCTTTGAGGGCACAGAAGTGCGTGGGGGTCCTCTGGTCATCATCAGCCAGGGTAAGATTGTGTTGGAGGAGGGCACGCTCCACACCACGGAGGGCTGCGGGCGCTACATCAGCCGCAAACCTTTCTCAGACCACGTGTACAAGAGGATAAAGGCCCGCAGCAGGGTGGGTTTTTATTTAAACACACAATCACCTCTTGTGCTCATGCTGTAGAGAAAGTTCTTTCAGTATTCACATAGATTCTGAATGTTATTTTAATTTGAGGCTTTTGACTGATATTTTATTAATACCTTAGCAAGTTGCACAGAAACCACATGGATTACGTAGCGATCAACAAGTTTTTGGCTTAATTCTTGATGGATATTTTTCTACTCTTTATCAGAATTGGTAGAGCTTGTCAAAGCAAGGCTGGTTCTGATGTATGCTGTGGATCAATGGCCTGTAGAAACATCGTGTTTTAAGTTCACGGCTGCAGCTTGCGATTGTTTTAGTAATTGATTATTCTGTTCATTAATCGATTAATTTAAGAAAGAATTTTCGCATTCCGTAGATTTTTCATTTAAACACTGGCTTATTTTATGTAATATTAAAATTCATACATTTTGCAACAATTGAAAAAATAAACAAAAGGGATTAAAATGCAAAAATCTAATCCCTTTTTTAATGAGAAAATAAACATTTGATGGCCTAAAATGCAGTAATGGCATTCCTTCAGCATACGCTTAATTATTTTTGCAAAGGATGTATATTTATAGAAATTTATAGAAGTTTTTCATCTTATAAGCCAGGGGTATCAAACTTCAGACCTCAAGGCCCGGTATCCTGCAACTTTTAGATGTGCCTCTGCTGCACCACACCTGAATAGAATAATTAGGTCATTATCAAGGCTCTGGAGAACTAATCTACACAAGGAGGAGGTAATTCAGCCATTTCATTCTAGTGTTTTGTACCTGTGGAACATCTAAAACCTGCAGGACAGTGACCCTTGAGGCCTGGAGTATGACACCTGTGTTATAAGCAATACATATGTGTTTATTGTACAGTTTTTGCATAATTGCTGCTCTAATTGTGTTTTTTCTTTCAGCGAGTTTTATTTTTTTTTGTCTGTACTGTTTAGTTAACAGTCAATCGATTGATAAATTAGCTGACATTATTTCAGTAATCGATTAATCATTTATTTAAAATTTTTTAAGTTTCAATTATCTGGCTGTTGATTTGATGCAATGTTAAACACTTTGTAAGTAGACCTTGTTTGTAATTCAATATTTGTGCAATGATGGGGAAATGGAGCATGATGCTGATTCTTCATGGATGCTACATTCCAACATGTGCACCCAAAACTTGTTCTTAGTTGTTTGTGACATAATTAGTCCCTGGGATGAAGAACATTTCAAATGCGTTATTTAAAGCCCCACATTGAGGACATTTCTGCCACAGTGGAGCGTTAGCTGTAGACCATTTTCTCTGACGAAGTTACCCATCTTGTTTAGCTCACAGAGCTGCGAGGAGTCCCCAGGGGCCAGTACGACGGGCCAGTGTGTGAGGTGACCGTGACTCCAAAGGTGATGTCCACGGTTTCTTCGATGAAGACCTCCCCTGCCAAGCAGCAGCAGCAGCAGCAGCAGCAGCAGTTCACTATTCAGCCAGTTCGTAACCTCCACCAGTCTGGCTTCAGCCTGTCCGGTCAGTCGATGCATAAATACAGTTGCTCTTTGAATCTCATGCAAGTTAATCTGAAATCTTCCAATCAACTTCATGTTTACTTTACCTTTAAGGCGCCCAGATAGATGACAACGTTCCACGTCGTACCACTCAACGCATTGTGGCGCCCCCTGGTGGAAAAGCAAACATCACCAGCCTCGGCTAGGCTCCTCGATTGAGCCGCAGGAGGATCATGGGACCAGATGCCACGAGTAACCACATCTCATCAGATCTCTCTTCACTTCTGGCTCCCCCGCACCCTTTCTATCCATTTTTCCTCTAACATTTCCACCATGTCACCTCATTCAAGAACAAACAAGCACTATTTCACGTAGTTTAATATCTCCTGCCACATTCCTGCATCGAGGTAGGAGAAAGTGAATTTAGGGAAAGATTTTTTTTATGTTTATTTGCTCATTGAGGAAGTAATTTGTTTACATTGTTTTACAATCTCTGCTCTATGTTAAAAGCTGTTCCAAGAATAGATCAGAACGCTAATTAAGAGGCAGTTTTGTGACGTTCTAACGGCAGCGAATGTTCAGTTTTGTGTTTTTATAGTTGATAGTTTTGATGGTTGTGTTACAGAACCACTTTTGGCTAAGCAGTACAGGACTGCCCACGGCCCAAAAAGTGAAACACTTCTCTCATTTTTTTGACATTTGCCAAAAAATTCACCAAAATAATTTGGTACATATAAAAGTATAAACGAAATGCAAAATGTACAGCAATATTATGAAGTCATGGAAATCAATTTATTTTGTTTTTATTTTTAATTAAAATTTAACAATAGATCTGGATTATGTGGGGGGAAAAAACCCCAATTACAATCAATATCTGTGTCACATGTTTTTCTTTTTTGATATATCTATTGAAATAAAAATGCGACATAAAACCTTGTTTAACATTAGCTTTGAAGCGCACTTTCTAATTATGATTACACCCCGATTAATACATACTTATTTAGTCAGGAACAACACAAGATTGCTGTTGCCTTTTCAGATTAAAATAAAAGAATACATTTCTAATTTACATTACATTAAACCCCAAATGTTATAGCCAAAAGTCAAACATCTCACACATTTTAAGGAACTATTTAGTTTTTAAAGATTAAAGGAAAAGAATGACAAAACACTACTTTTTGTCATTCTGATCTTTTTAGATTAACTCTGAATGAACAACCTGAAATAATGATTCTACTTAGTGGGGCGGTCTGCTCCGATAGCCGACCTGCAGTAGGCCGCTTCACTGATATGCTACTCAGATCCGCTGCAGTTTTAAAACGTTGTCGGCTTAATGAAAGTGATGGATGATGCTGCTTTAGCTTCCACACCATGACTGATCGTGTTTCTCACAGACTTAAATATTTGCAAACAGCAAATTTAGTTTTTCTTGTAAGCGAAGGAAAATCGTAGTAGCGTTTTTTTCCCCCCCAACCAACTGACCAGCAGTAGGCAGCAACAGAAATGACAGAAAGATTTAGCCGGTAACCGGCCCAGGCCCACTGCTGACTCTGACAGGAAGATTTATCGACAGTGTTTCGTCTATAAGTTTCTAGCAATGGTGGATTTAGTTTTTGTTAAGCTTGCAGTATTTGATGTTTGTTTCTTGGTGTTGTGTTCTTCTGTTTTGCTACAGTTGCACTCTCTTCTTCCTTTTATTTATTTATTTTTTTAATGGATGGTACATGTCGTGAAATGTTAAATGCACTGAAAGGAAAAGGTATTTCGGGGTCAAACCGCTCACTCAACGTCGCTGTGAAACTTTGAGTCGACAAGACCGGCCTGGGACGTCTTCTGTGGGAAATATGAAACTTTTGTTGCTTTTTTTCTCTCCCTCCAATATTTTCTTTTCTTCCTGGAGGGTCGTCAGGGCAACAAGCCTCCGGTCAACAGACGTCTGTCGTTCAGGAAACGGATTAACCCTAAGGGAAAGCTTGATTGGAGGCTTGTGCTGACGACCTCTCTGCACCTGGTGCTTTCTGACCTTTTTGCTGTTTACCAGCAGATGATGTCCACATTCGTGCAGCGGTCCCGTTAGCTCTGTATTTATAGTAGCCAGGGTAGAGTCAATCATTCGCCCAGTTTCTTTTATGTATTTGCACCTGCAACAATCCAAAAATAGTAAATGTGTATGTGAGATTGCAACTTTGTATTGGATATATTTGTACGTTTTAAGGATACATGTTGCCTGCCTATTCTATAAGATATTGATAGCACACTGTATCTATGAAGGCTCTTTAAAGAAGTGAAAAGGTGATTTTTTATTTTATTTTTTATTTTTTTTGGAGACCTGATGAAAAATCTTGTGTGTGTATACAAAGTCCCTCACAGCGTGCTGATGATGTGTCCTCTGTTCTCGGTGTTGGTGTTGTGAAAGAAGTTTTAAGATGCTGTATATTGTCCCTTTACCGTCCTATTTACACAACTTCATTAACACCAGATTCACTTAAGCTAATAACTGTACTCGGTCACAGACACTCATGTACAGCTCCTCGGCAGAACGTTGGATTATTTCTCTTCATTGCCTTGTCCAGTGTGGGTTTTTGTATGCAATGCTATACTGTGAAGTGATTTACATTTGGGGAAGTTTCTTGGAAAGGGTTGTTGGGTTGTAATGTTGAGCACTGTTGTTTGCCCTCTTCCACCGACTGTGACGCGCTTGCTCATGTTTGCTCGTTTTATTTTTTTTTTCTTGGATGTACCAGAGTTTGGAGGGAACCATCAGTCCTGTCAGCGTATGACCTTCTCTGTGTTGAATTCAATGGATTAAAATAATAAAGTCGAACTTGGCTTTCTGACTTTTTCTTTTGTTCTTTTTCTTTTTTAGTAAGTAGCTTTGTATAATTTAATGACCTTTCCCTGTAGCTTATTAACGATGTAAAAGGAAGTTACAATTGTGTATTTAAAACAAACAATAACCTTCAGCAACTATTATGTCATCATGTTAACTATATACTGCAGTCTGTCCCTTTAAAAACATACATCAGTATTAAATACATCAGCTTTTATCCTTTTTTGTAATCATATTTCTGTTATTAACATCAGATGCTCATAAGTTAAGTAATCCACACATTCAAGAAAATTAGGTCATGTGTATTAAAGAGTGGAACAAGTAATTAAAAATGAGAAAAAGTGTGCACAAAGAAAACCAAGAAACCTGTTAAAATCTGCCAGTATTTAGAAAGCATTTCTGCTGCTATGTGCTAATCGGTTTCAGTGGGCTTGGTATTAACTGATGGCTTTAAAAAAGGTTTTCTCATTCCTAAAGTAAAGCACAGAGTAGTATGATCTGTGAAAGCAGAGAGCCTTTACAAAATATTATTTTTGTTCTTTTTGTGAAAAAAAAACGTTAATGAATCTTCCAGTAAGCACAAATGAAATCCAAATCTGGAGGTGGACAAAACATTTCACCATAAACCGGCTGCAGCCAGATTTTGTGGTTGAGAAGTCAAAAGTTTTGTCCAGCATCTCAGGAAAAACTCAGAACTTGAAAAAGACCCTTTAAACTTATTAAAATTGGCAAGTTTTAATAAATATTTATATTTCTACCATTCAAACAAAGAGAGAAGTTTGATAAGAATAATCAGTATCGTCTGACAACTACTGTATGAACTGTATTTCTTTACATGAACGTTTTGATATGCCTAAGTCAAACTTCCTAGGAAAAGGTCCACACAGAAGCATTTTTTTCAGTGTATTTAATGTCGCCAAAGTTTAAAATCAAACTTGTATATATTTCTCATATAACGGAGGCAGAACTTTTTTTCCAGGGCTCTTTAGGACGAAGCTCATGAGGGTTGTTTTCTGGATCATGAGTAATTATTTTAATTAATTTCACTCAGCTTGCCAATACTTCTCATTTTATAATTAAAATATTCTCTTGGCGGAAATCCAAGGAATTAGGATTGATTAATGGGAATCACACCAGGGACTAAAATGCTGAATTTCCAGACATATGCATATCGATCTTCACTTTTAAAGATAAATCACTGAAATGAGTCTTTCTTCATGCCAACAGCGAGACACAGACCGATGAACTAGAACGGCTCAAATTAAAAGGGAGCACAGAACAGTTTTCACAGCTTTAGTTAATCTGCCAACAAATCTATGCATCCATACCTGGCGGACGATGCCTATCATCAGTAGAGGTAGAGAGAGAAACCCACAGGAGTCACTGTAGATGACGTTTTGAGTGAACACTTATTGAATTAGTCTTGTGAAAAGGATTCTCAGAGATCTATTATGTCCTTCTTCTTCTTTTGTTTTTTTTTAATTTATGAAGGTTTCTCCTTTGAGCAATCAGAGGCTGCAGAGCAGCTCCCAGAGTAGAGGGAGACTTGCTTAATTGCCAGTTGAGCTTTTATGAAGTTACTAGTTCTGATGCTGCTAATGATGCTGATTACTGCTTTTAATCTGGGTGCTTATTTGACTGTCACTTTGTTGCTGGTACACTGGGACTTTCCCGACACAGAGACAAATAAGGGATTAATTAGAAGATAACACTAACCCTATTCTATTCTATTCTATTCTATTCTATTCTATTCTATTCTATTCAGAAAGATCATGTAAACTTCACACAGTGGGGAGCAGAACATCTCGTTGTGCACCATGCAGCCCCCAACAAATCAAAATTAATAAATTAACGCAAACATATAACATCTAATTTTGTGTATAAGTGTAATAATATGGAAGAAAGTAAAATTTTCCATATATAAAAAAACAAAGTAAGGATTAAAAGCATGCATAAAATTTAAAAGAATGCAAAGGAAAGTGAACAAATTTATTTCTAAAATGTATAACGAATGAAAAAATGACATCTAAAATGTTTTAACAAAACACTTTTTGATATATTGTGAATCAGTAAGTAGGAAAATGATTTTAACTTATTTTTTATCTACGGAGGGGTTTTAGTGCGGGACACTAGATGGAGGCACAGAGTAGTAAAGCGCAGTCTAAAATCATTCCCTCTTGTTTTTTTTGTTTTTTTTTTAACGCTCCTGCTTCTTCTTATTTGCTTGCGTCCACCGTGGGAGGGGAACAGTTTCAGTAAAGCGACCAGAAGGTTTTGAACAGCAAAGTTTTGTGATTAGAGGAAGTGACGCCCCTCTTGGCTCCTGGAGGGGCGTCACGACGAGAGCATACAGATGGAACCCAAGACGTGGGGACTCCTGTTATAACAACACCAAAATTAACTCACTTTAAAACGACAAAGGAAAAAAAAAGAAGTGAAAACACCAGGAGGATACATCTTTTTTTAACCAGGCTAAAACCTCTTGGGAGAAGTGTGCAAACATGAGTCACCACTTGCTACGCTTTCACTCCAGTGAAGCGCAGCGGCTGCTATTAAAAGACCACGCGCTCCCTCCCATAATTGATCCAGCCACGACACGCAGAGTTTCACCACGTTAATAGACTGTAAGTATTAAAAATATCCCTGTTAGAATCACCGATTAGAAGCTCTGTAGTTTAACCCAATTGGACAAATAAAACTATGGGAAGAAGAATAATGCAATGCAGGTGTTGATGAAGCAAACAGATGCTCTGCTCTGTAACCTCTGCGGACGTAACGACGGTGTTCATTACGTCCATTACGTCTGGAAGATTATAGATGTTTTTTATGAACGCAGGTATTTGTTGGCTGAGGAGGACTGGGTTCATAATCACACCACTTTCCACAAGGAGCCATAAGCACGTGAGGGGGGCGAATTAGGGTCACCTGTGGCGGCAGCTGTAATTTATTGCCCCGGCCAGTTGCTTCCCTCCTAATGGCGTCCGCGCAGAGATGGGGGGTAATTTGCAGGTTCACAGCCATGCCGGTCAATGACAACGCGAACACTCTCGCTGCTGTGTCCACTCCTTCCTCTGTGGGGGGAAACTGTCGACTCTAGTTCTGCGAATGAACTTAACACTGAGAGAGAGAGGTGGTGGGGAGAGTGGCTTAACGATGCCGACTGCATCTCTCTCCGCCTACACGCGGACAAGAAGGAGCGCGTCTTGCAGGGAGCGGGGAGAAGCCAGGAGGAAATAAATCGATGCAGCTGGCAGTGGTTGTCCTCCTGCCCTTTAGATGCTTCTGCGTAAACAGAGGCACTTTGCAGTCCCGGAATCGCACTTAAACGCTCTCAGTTTCACACCTTTAGTCTTCACTAGGCCTGGGGAAGGCCCCGGGAGGAGAAGGCGGCGCTTCAGTGTGTGGACGGTTTGAAATACGGGCGCGGAAATGAGGCTCACCGCCCAGGGCGGCGCCGTCGTTTCCGGGATGTAAAAAGATGCCAAAAAAAAAATAAAAAAAATAAAAAAATATATATATAGATAGATATATTAATAATAATAATATTTTATTATTATTAATATTACTATTTTATTATTATTAAAATTATTTATTTGTCTTTTATTTAGCACAAATGGAGATTAATTCAAGTTTTAGTCTGTTGAGAGCACATAAAGTAAGATTCTTTATTTCCTTAGCTTATCTAACTTTTTTGTTAGTTTTTTGTTTTTTTTACATTAGGTTAAGTGTGAAAACTTCAAACGACAGATCAGATTAAACTTCTTCTGTTTTTACATAAGTTAGGTTCACAATTACTTGTATCAGCCAAATGAGCAAATATGTGATTTTTTTTCAGTCCTTTAAATTCAGACGTTTGCACACACTAGAATCATGTTGTCTGGGAAATATAAGCGTTCAGGTTTGTTTTCACACCTCATCATCTGATAGAGCCGTTACGATGGGGACTCGGTTCAACTGGAGTTGCAACATTCACAATGCAGTTTCTCAAACAAACCGGACCTTTAGGGTCGTATATCCCCTCTTTCGTCTGTGGTGTTGCACCGAGAATTACTAAAGAATGAAAAATAAACTCTTCTAATCTAATGGAAGATGCCGAAAGCTTCCATTTTCTTCACATAATAGCAAAACGTGGAACTGCGTAGAATTCCACTGTTGTAGTTTTTCTTTATTTTAGTGTCTTATAAATATATCATATCTGCTTCAACAATGGGCTCAGCATGAGCGACAGAGGAGCGACGGATCGGAGAAAGCACTGGCAACGTATGAATGTGAGCAGAGACAACATTGCTCCATTGTGCCTGTAGATACAGGGCAAGGTACGGCATAATGGAATAAAGGACTTTCATTATCCACAGTGAAAATAGACCTCTATAGATCACTCAGAGAGCAGGAAGCCATTACTCCAAAAGCAACCTAAAAATCCACATTATAGTTCACACATGCCCTCTAAGACAAAGACCTTAATTGTCAAGACATGTTCCGTTCTCTAATTAAAAATAAAATTCAAAACTTTGGCATTTAATATCGTTGCTGCATTTTGGCGGGACGACAGGGATGTTTGCGATCCTGAAACATCACCTCAGCTTTAGATTGCAGAGGTGAGAGAGCATGAAGCGTTTTGGGTGTTTCTGCTGCAGGAATCACACAGATACTGATAAAACACACGTTAATCTCTGGAGTTAAAGGAAGAAAGAAACATTTCTCTACAGAAATCTATTATTCTGGCATTTAAACAAAATAAAATATCGTGGAGATCCTAGCTGACCTAAAGCAGGAAGAGTCTGAGTTAATGTCAGACAGTGAGGAGACATATTGTCTTTGTATGTAAATCTCTGGTTTGAACTTGATTTATAAGGAACGAGAAAGAGGGGCCCACCCAGGGCCAGAATCGCAATCCGTTATCAGAACTGACAGTGATAGAAAAGGGGAGCGCGGCCTGAGAGAAGAATGTCTGAGACTGTGTGAGAGTTTATCCTGACATCTCTAAATCTGGCAGATTTTTTTTTTTTAAGAGGCTTGAGGTTGGTCAGGATTGAGGCCAGCAAACCACAAGGTCAGTTAAAATTCCAGAGGAGAGCATTAAGGGATCCATCTGGCCCCGCTCACAAGACTCATCACACTGTGGGAATGCGGTGGAAAAAGTAAAGAGACAAAATTTGTGTAGTTAATGAACCCACAAGAAGAAACAAAGCAGAGACGACAAAAAGCAACAGAAGCTCAGAAACATCCTCAGAAATCCTCCTCCTTTGGGAAACATGTCGTAGGAATTTATTGTGACGCGGAAGCATGTGAGGTTCCTCGGTTTGTACTGCGGACGCAAACATTTTCACAAGATGAGCAGCTTTAGGAAAACTTTAGAAACATCAGGAGCACCAGTCTTTTTTTTTTTTTTAAAATATGTCATTTGAAACCATGCAGTAGATTAAACCTTCATATTTACACATTTAAACCTCCCTCCTTTAATGGAAAATAGAGCACGTACAAAAAGTCCACACACTGCTGTTAAAATGTCAGATTTCTGTTTCTGTAAAGACATTAGATAAATCATTTCTGAAATTCTTCTTATACAACTGAATATGTGGTGCCCAATTAAATTAATACTTTGTTTAAGCACCTTTTAATATTTAAGCATTTCTGTGTTGAATGATGATGTTCTTATTCATCCTCAGCTTTGTAATATAAGTCCAAAGAGTTTGTACAAACATTAACGAGTAGTATTATGAATATTGTGTTCTATTAATGATGTTCTGTGTTTTTTTGTTTGTTTTTTTTCGCCGGAACTATGAACAAAAAGTTAGCTTAATCTGGTGCCAATGCATATATCCTCATGCTTTTAGAGGACATTAAATATATTTTTACAAAATTTAGCAAAAGCACAATAGAAATTTTTCTTTGAAAGAAAATGCTGCCTTCTTTCCACATTACAATATAACCCTGATATAAGAACATCACTGTCCACAACAGCCAATACTTGCAGTAAAATTTCTTGACCAGTTGTCTTCATATTGTTTTATTTATTTTGGACGGACATCTAGTTTTTGGTAATACACTTACGCTTCAATTTATCCACTTGATGACTGGCTTCACCGTGTTTTGTGGTATATTTAATGCCTTGTAGTTTTCTCCTGACTGATACCTTTTTGGCAATCAGATTTTTTTGACGCTTTGGAAGCTCTTGGCAGACTTTGAGTTTTGCTGCGAGTTGCAACTAAAGAAAGGTGAGAAAATATCTTCTAGTACAAGTCAATTTTGTTGGGTTTGGCACTTTAAACTGATGCTAACTCCTGGTTAGCATCAGTTTGAACGTAGGGGTCAATTCGGAAGACAAAAACATAATACAATTAGAGGGTGTGCACACTTAAGACATAAATTGTTAGATTATTTCCCCCCTTTTAAATATTTCAGTTTCTTTTTTAGATTAGCTGTACAGGTCACATTAAAGGTCGAAATATCCAGAAATTATTCATCTTGGTCTTGTTTTTACATCAGAAAATCTGTCATTTTAACAGGATGTGCATACATTTTATACCCAATGTTAATGTAAACATCTTGGAATGCTTTGATTAGCTGGTCCACCTCACCAAAGGGATTTTAGATCATCTTCATTGACATGTTTGACAAAAAAATAACCTTCTTGTTGCCTTCTTAGCCAACTTACTCTGAAGAAAATGAACAAAAGGAACAATTTTAAAGTTGAGGTAAATTTCAGCTTCAAAGCAGCAACAGTATTATAATAAAACATAGTCTCTCATCTTTGACTTTAAGTGAGAGTTCAGGACAGTGCATCTTTGACAGCAGGTTACACAGGTTCTCCTTTATCCGACAGAGAAAGTTGGTGGATTTTAATCGTCGGAAGGCCTCCAACAACAGCAGCTTCTTGTGGGGGAGACTCAGGACTGAGGATGCAACAGCAGTTGCGGCGGAGGCTCTTGTTGCACAGCTTCGCCACCTTGGCTCTGCTCGTATCGGCCGGCCCCTCCCCGCCGCCGATGGGGCCCACGGAAAAGACTTTCCATTCCCTGCTGTCCCTGGAGGAAGGAGTCCTGGAAAGGGCCACCGACGAGGAGGGGCTGAGTCTGCAGGGAGCCCCCCTGCTGTCCAGGCTCAGAGTGAGGCCCTGGCTGTGACCTTGGGTTTGACTTTGACTTGTGCTCAGATGGTGGTGGTGCGGTCTGGGAGTCATCCTCAGACAGTGAACTCCGAGTAAACTCTGAAAAGCCTTTTTGAACTCCTGGTTGGAGCACGGGTAGATGATGGGGTTGATGCAGCTGTTGAAGTAGCCGAGCCAGAATGTGATCTTGAAGACCGTGTCTGAAGGTCTGTATGCGGGGAATATGGAGCCTGCAGCGACAGGTGACACAGAGGAGTTCAGAAGAAAGAAACAACAAAGATCTACAGACAAACAAGCATAAATTTACTCTGCAGGGCACAGACTCACTAACAGCACTCAATATGCTAATCACATTTATCTCTAATATAAGATACTGTTGACAGATTAAAAATCTTAACCAAGTAATTAAGATGCCTTCATTTTGAGAATATTGGTGAAATCCTATTTTAACAGTGAAACTGTTCAACACTGACTGCTCTTTTCCTCTCTTACAGTCACTGTAAGAGAGTCTACGCTTATAAATGATTAATAACAAGAGAAAGACTGTTTAAAGATATTTTTGCTCTTAAAATAAATTTTAAAGAAAGTTAGTGAACTATAATTTGTCTTGTAAATCGGTTCATAAGATGTGGTGTAGTTATTTATGTTGCCGTCGTTTTAGAAAACTTTATAAACATCTCTGCCATGCAGAATCTTATCATATGTGGGTGTATTAATTGATACAGAGAGGGAAAAATGTGCAATTGTGTTTTAATTTTGAAAGAAAAAAAGAAAAAAGTTTAATACAGACAAAAGATATGCCAACTAGCAGTCTCATAAATAAAAACAAAAGCAAATTAAATAAAACTTTCATAAAGGAAAGCTCAACAAATCACCCAAACTAGTTTGATTTATAATTTGAGAGCAGGTGCTTGTACAGGCAAAGTGATAAACTAACCGATATTAGCCCTGGCCGTGCTGCGAGCTCACTTGAGGTGATTTGGATTTAAATTAAAACCTCCAGTTTCCATTGCCAGTGCCTCTCCGGAGATAAATTTCCATAAAGCAACACGTGAACTGCAGCCACAGCGATAGTCATTTCCTTTTTAATATTAAAGTTAACGACATGTTATTTTTATTTCATGAAATTTTTACTAAATATAACCTCATGACTCAGTCTCAGATGTGGTGTTTTATTAGATTTGCAGTAATAGACTGCGCTTCCCTTGATTAGAGGAAGCACTCACAAATATGAGTGGGATCCTTAATGAAGAAGCATAGGTAATGGCTTAAAGGGGGGTATTATATGCAGCTCTGCTTGTCTTTGTATATGTAAGGTGACTTGCCACGTATTCGGTGGGAGACAATGAAGCACTAAAATAATTTAAAGCCCGTCTGCTTGCACTACACCTCTCAGGCTGATATCCGTTCTCTCAGCTGCAATGGTAAAAGCTTCCAGTGAAATGCTTTATTGCAAGCTGTTACTGGTAGAAAAAAAAAATCTGAGCTCTGTAAATATAAGACGGTGATGTAATCATGAATGAATATCTGAAAAGAGGATAGTCTGCGGGCAAATGATTTTCTATCTCTATTGACGGCTTTAGCAGAGAACAATTCAATCATTGTTGGTATTCCTGATAGATTCTTTTCTCTTTATTTTTTTTTTTTAAAAACAGAGGGGTGTCACAGCTGTTAGATAAACATATTGTGTCTCTGTAATTTTGTATTTTTGAAACCTTCAAACAGACAACATGCTTCGGCAGAGGCTGTTGTGTAACACCGGTTTGTTTTGCCACGGGTTGTTTGTTGTATCTATTGAGATTTTAATCATGCAGCCACCAAAACATGAACTCTGAAAGATACAATAATACAAAGAAGCAGTGGGTTGTTGCACACCGAAAAAGAAACAAAGGGTTATACAAAATGCAGTACAAACATAAAGACCTAGTCCATTGTTATTATTATTATTATTTTAAAGCACCATAAGCCACATTTTTATCTACTGTAGGGTCGCAGACATTACACTGCCATTGATGTAAATAACGAGGTTGATAGATGTTGAAAGAAAATCAGAAAAGTTGTTCTGTTTTGTGTTTTTGAGATTACAGTAACATCCTGAATCTAGAAAGATTTTCTATTTTTTGCATGTCCTGGTTAAGAAAATGATCAATATTCCTTAGAATACACACATAGATGCTGCAGTTCTGGTAATACAAACTTTGTCACGTGATAACTTATTGTAGAAGATTCTAAGAGTTTATAATGTAAACACAATAATAATTATTATCAGTAAAAACTATTTAATAGTAGCAGCACTGTGTGTGAATGAGAAAGCCATCATTAGGGTGATGGCAGGGAGGCCTTCCAACCCAAAAGATGAGGAGCTCATCACCAAAGAAAGATCCTCAAAATACCAGCAGAAAAAATGCACAAAGTTTGCTCAGCAGTTATTACAATGGTTTGACTTCTGTAATGCAGATAAGATTTTTTTTTTCCGCTTTGAACATCGAGAAGAATCTAATTAATTTTTTAAGTGTTTTTGAATAAATTATACATACAAAGAAAAAAAAACTGCTTCTTGCATCATCTTGTGAGAAATCAAATTTTCTTTGGGAACCAAACTTGTGGGTTGAAAGAAAATCATCTTACAGCACATCTAAAACTGACAGGGATATGACTAATATTCAAAACCTCTTAACTTAACAAACAATAAATGGAAGAAATCATCTAATCTTCTTTTCCTATTGTCTGACTTTAGAAATGCCGTCATAGTTTGATAAATATGTATAATTTCCTTTACTTTTTGGACAGCTGGCCTTTTGTTGTTCTTAATGTTTGTTCAGAATGTTTTAGCTTCCTCCATTTCTTTCTGATTTCTATGAGGGAATTACAATAGCCTTTCCAAAACCCATCAACAAAAACCCACATCGTCACTGGATTTAGTTAAGCTGACACAGATGTGTAGTCAGGACTCAATATATCTATTTTTTGCAGTCATTTCAGGAAATACACAGGAAAAATAATCAAACCAAATCAGTATTTTCCTCCATTTATCCATCAGTTTGTGTACTTTAGCCTCTGGATCACTGGTTTAGATGGGGCTTTTCTTTTTTTTTTTTTACACACAAAGCAATTGTTTCATCTCACTGTGCCAGACGAATCAGTCAAGTCTTTGGACTGGACAGATCTAAAGGTCGGATTTAAAGGTCTGAACCCAGGCAATCAGTTTTATTGCATGTTGGTGAATTTCATCAAGACAGAAAGATGAGCAATACATGGGCTGGGATTTTAGTGGAGGGCCGCAGTGATTGATGCTATCCTCAGGTGGGCAGTTAGTGCAGATATCTGTATTGAGGGTATCAAGATGATGACTTGAGGGGTTTATCTGATATAGAATCTGTCACGAGTCATGAGTCATAAAATCCGAAGCCGTCAGCAAAGAAGCAATGTGTGAATTAGCCACCTTTCCATCATTTGGCTCAGTGAAACACAGTTCCATCCAAAAGTAATAATAAAGTTGAAGGGAAATAAGTTGGGTTTTCTGTTTTCTTACAAATAAATATGTGTGAAAATAAATGCAGTCTGCGTTGGTATTCACACCCGTGTGTCAATATAGTGTGTCGTCTTTCGTTGTAATTGTTGCTCTGTTGAGTTAGCGCTCTTCTAGCGTTTTACATCTAGAAACCCAATTTGTAGCCTATTGTTCTTTGCAAAAATGGATTGGTAAACATAAATCTTCAGCTTTTGCCCCAGATTCTAATCTTTCATTTAGGCGGCATTTTGGACTTTTGAACACATGGAAGTAATTTGATCTTGCACTGCAGCTCTGGCTGTATGTTCAGGGCTGACCCAACTGAAAGGTGAACCTTTGTGTCATTCTCAAGCTCCACATTCCCATCAAATCATTCACAAAAATACTTTGTGTAGCACCTGCCAGGCTCAGATTTTAGCAGCCAATATGTTGAATTGATAAAGCAGAGCACCAATTTCCTGCTTAAAAAGAATTTAAATGAAATTAGTACAAAAATAAACCTCATGTAAGATGTTCTAAAGTGTTTTGAGACCTATGACAACCTTGGGGGCTTTTACTGGGATGCTACGTGAAAACATCAATGTCCCTGATAAAGTTTAGTTGAAGATTTGTGCCTCAAGGGTTTAACATCCGCACCAACACATCATACCGACTGGCTCCTGATATGGATCTAATTCAACTCAAGTGCAGGACATGGCAGGAAGCTTACGAGGGTTGGAAGGACATTGGAAGCCAAACAACAACAACAACAACAACAACAACAACAATAATAATAATAATAATCAAGATAAGCTTCCATATACTCCATTCACTGTTGAAATTCCTTGTTTTGTTCTCATCAGCATCACCTGTTTCTCTGCCTGTCGCATTCCTGAATCCTTCTTTTTCTAAGGGCTTTCCTGGGAGACATAACATTCTTCTGTACGACTCTTACCATCAGCTGGGGAACCTTTCACGACTTGAGCCAGTAGCCATTATCTAACTGCTGTCATACTGAGATCCGGTCCAATCCGGACCCTAAACACCCAGGCATATTTGACAAGTCACCTGTTACCTTCTCTCTTTTCTCCAAGCAACCCTGCCCTGTCGAAGGGGCGGCGGGCCGAGACGCTTCGGTGAGAAACAGAGAGCTGAGGAGACGGACTCCTATCCTGTCTGCTGACTGATAGCCTGAGATCCTGAAAGCAAGTGACGTTTCCATGGAGATGAGGATGGAGAACTCTGTGCTATTCTGCTGATCCGCAACTAGATAAGTACAGAACTTCAAACCTGTTCATCCGCTTTCTTTCTTAGATCACATAAGGCTAAAAAGGAAGATCTTTTCATAAAAGGTTTTGCTAAAGTCTAATAAGGCATCCATTTGAGCTTTCTTTTTGTTCTTCATTGCTTGTTCTTTAATTTGAGTTGGTTTGGTTTGTCAGACACGAGTAAATGATTGATAAGGTCCACGTCTTTTTAAATGCCTATTCATTGATTATTTCCCGAGAAGGTCAAGAATCCACATCAAACTCGTAACCAGATTGTTTAATTGATTATTAAATAAATTATATTACCTGATTAATATATGCAATAATTTAAGTATTTTGATGCTAATATTAGCTCATTGGCAAGACAGTTACACTTTTTGCCAACCTGACTATAGCACCTTTTTCCACATGCCCACAAGTCTCTATTCTTGCTACTCTTTCCCAAAAGGCACGTTTGTAGGATTCATGACTAATTGTTGCCTGTCAACAAATTCTCCCACATGAGTCTCTGCAGCTCTGCCAGAGCTACCGGCTAAATTTAGTAAACAGAGAAACCAGGAAGACCTTGTAAAAGCAGTCTAGAAGACTGCGGACAAACAGAGCAAAATGTAGGCTACTAAATTATTACAAGATGTCTTCTTTTTTGTTTTGTCAGTAAGTAAAGCTCTTATTTTATTTGGCATTATTTTACACCATGAAATAACACAGATGAGGAACTTCTGAAATGTCAAGGGGCGAGAAGGACAGCCCTCAAATAAACAAGGCTTAAATAAGGCCTAACAACTTGTCTTTTTTAGGATCTCAACCGTGATCCTATACCCAAACTTTTTTTTTTCCTGTCTCGTGACAGATAAATGTCTGTCAATCATAGGCAGTCCAGCTCTGTGTCAGTACAATACAGCTGCTTGGTGACTCATTGCTAAATCTATCATTGTCGACGGACATATGTGGCATGTGGTATGAGAAGTGACACCAGTGTCAGCGTGGAGCATTTTTCATACTGGGCTTTTATACTCGCTTAACAGTCAGAAAGTACACAACCAAATGGTCAGCTATATTTACCAGCATGAGACTATGGAACAACAACAAGAACAACAAGATTTGTCAAGGTTCGTATCGACTGGCTTCGAATTTCCATCTGATTCGCATGAGGATGGAAAAGCAGGAGATTTATTTCCATTCCATGCATGCTAGTCTTGTCATGTAAGGTTCCATTGTGGTGGTCTTATCTGTCACTGAAGGGGTGGCACTGAACGAGGTGAGTCACAAAGACACAGTGCAAGCTGGAGCAGAGAGCTGGCTTGACATCTCAGACAAGGGTCCGCGTTTTAAATGTATGTCGATCTGAAATTCTTGGGGCTTGTTTACAGATAGTAAGGACAGGAGGACGTCAGAGATATGAAAGATTTATACGGGCTATTTATAGGTTGTCTACCCTTACATTTACAAGTGTGCTGCGCTCTGGAAGCTACAAGGCTTGTCTGAAATCTTCAAACTCCTGCCTGAAGCCACAAAGGAGTGATTAAATTAAAATGCTCTGACCATTAAACGAGGAAGCACTTAAAAGCCCTGACAGCAGAATAAATCAATGAGTGGGATCTGTCCAATTAATTAATCCAGAAGGATTGAAGTTAGGGTTAGGGTATGCTTACCCTAAGGATAGAAGTCCTCTAAACGTAGACTCGGATGTAATTCTAGGCGTGATTGGACGAGAACCACATATAGGTTGCGTTGTGGCTACAGGGATGACAAACGTGAGGAACTGTGTTATACATTTCAACCTGCCACCGTAAACTGGAAGACCATTGAGCTGTTAGTGCTTTCCTCTAATTCAGGGAAGGCAAAGCTAATCCTCAAGTTAATTACTGCTTTTATCGCAAAGGATCAGTGGCCATCGAGATTTGCTCAGAGTCAAGATCCCACCTTGAAAATATTTCACTGAAGCGCAGATCCTCAAGGACGAAAACAACACTGAAAGCAAGTGATGATATCAGAAGCGAGAAAGAAAGATCCAGCTTTTCATGCATAGACTGCCTTTCAAATACAGTATTGAGGTTAAGAGGTTGAAACAGGAGTAGGAGTAGGTGTTTATATAAGCTGCAACTTCTGCGTATACCCTCTTTTTTTAGTTTCAGACTAATATAAATGAATAGATTTCTTTTACATCCAAACAGCAAACCTGATGCACAAACTGGTCTGATTAAACAGTATTATTTCTATCGTATCCTGTTGATATGTTTAGCCAGATGGTGGAAATCTTCACCAACATTGCATCCAAGGTAAAGATGAAAATACTCACCAATTGGTAACACCAGGAAGAACGGCAGCCAGCACAACACAAAGCAGCCAACCACAATACCCAGCGTCTTTGCAGCTTTCTTCTCACGTGAAAACTTGAGTAACCTCAAGGCGAAATGCGTGCGGCTGCGCAGGGACTCCTCCTCCAGTGCGGTTGTGTTTCCACGGTGGATCCTGAGAATCACGTGCTCCGAGTCTGACTTCTCCGTCTTGTGGCCCTCTCGGAGGCCCTGGCTCTCTCTGTGAGCGACGACATAAACTCGACAGTACATGACCAGAATGATGGTCAGAGGTAGGTAGAAGGAGCCGACGGCTGAGAAGATCGCGTATCCTGGCTCCTCTGTGATCTTGCAGATGGACTCGTCCTCCGGAGCCGGTTCCTTCCAACCAAACAATGGTCCGATGGATATGATTATGGAGAGCACCCACAGCAGCATCACTGCCAAAAGAGCCCTGCGCTTCGTCATGATGGAGGGGTAGCGCAGAGGATAACTGACTCCAATGTAGCGGTCCACGGAAATCACGCAGAGGCTCATGATGGAGGCCGTGCAGCAAAGCACATCCACAGCCGCCCAAATGTTACAAAAAACCCGTCCGAACACCCAGCGATCCAAAATCTCAAAAACGGCTGAAAAGGGTAGCACGGTGGAGCTCAGCAGCAGGTCTGCCACTGCCAGGTTAACAATAAAATAATGCGTGACCGTCCGAAGGTGGCGATGGCAAACCACAGAGAGGATGACCAGGATGTTTCCAACCACTCCGAACAGGATGAACACACCGAGAATCATCCCTAGAGCCACAGTCTTCACCACCCTGAGCTCTGGGAAGAAAATGTGGCTGCAGTTCGTACAGTTCTGGGTCAGAGAAGCCGGGGTCATGTTGTCCAACACAGGACCCATCAGCTCCAAAACGCTGCTGGTTGGTGGGAAAGCACAGCACCTTCAGTTTAGTTCTCTGAAGAAAAAAAGGGGCTTCATGGCATTCTCGTCAAAGCCATCAGAGTAATGATCACATCAAGGCAGTCTTGTCAAAACATAATTTGAATGATGAGGCCTCCTGCAAATGAGCCATTATGCCGGCAATGCACCGGGATGCTTCAAGAATTACTGAGAGAAGAATAAAATATGCAAATGAAGCCTACTTTGTTGAAATCAGGTAATCCATCTTGAAAATATTTGAGATGTTATTTCTGATATTATACAGCTGGAGCAAAGAAAAGCACTGCAAAGGGGATAGACACACGGGTGTACCTTGCATCCTCTCGCCAAAGATAAAAATGTCACTCCGGACCCAAATTTTAATGCTTTTGTATTAAAAGCTGGAACGAGAAGCCACTTTTTTGGGCCGAGTGGGAGGTGAGCAGCACTTAACAGACAGCCTCTTCCCATAGCATGCAGGGGCATATTGAGCTGCAGCATTCTCCGGCAGCCTCCTGCGCCTGTGACAAGAGAGACAGAAGAACGGGCGTAAAGAGAGCTGGCACATTCATCACACACAAAAATATATATATAAATATATATATAAAAAAACATCCACGATTTTGCCTATTGTTTCAGGTTTGTAGGGTTTTTTTTCTTATAACTGTTGCTCAGTCTTGTGTAGTCTGTGGGCGAGAAGCGACGTCTGAACTACAGTTGGTGTGAGAGCTGTGTGAGCGCAGACTCCTCTTGCTTATCGAGTAAACTAAAAACATGAGGTGCAGGAATTTGGAAAACTGCGTTGACATTTTCAGAACACAGCACACCATTGAACAGATGATATTTTCTTTTTAAAAAAATCGCCGTTGTTCCTACTCTTCACAATTGCGCATTACTTTGTGTTGGTCTATCACCTAAAATGTCAATAAAAATCCTCTGATCTATGTGGAGGCATGGCAGAAATTCATTTGCAAGGCACTGCATAATCAAACTTCAAAGCCACATCTCTCCAGGATGTTATCACACACTTCTAGCATGAGAGAGCTGCTGGATGAAAAGAGTTCATTTTAATAAGAAACGATAGATATTTTCAGGTACTTGGGTAAATGTTATGCTTTTGTGCATCAGCTGGTGATCTCTTCTTTCAGAATCAGACTCAGCTCTATTCAACAAGTTTATGCACACAAACAAGAAATTTGTCTTGAACTCAGATTTGCTTTCAATGAGGAGAGCACTGCTTTGCTAAAAGTAAATGATGCCGCACCAGCATAGCATCTCCATGTCATGGGCAAAAACTTCCTCATGTTGATGGACACAAAATTAATCCTGCTTGTGCAGATTAAACGAATGTAGATTAGACAAGTAAAAGTACTGTGGCATTGTTGGTAGTTTGGATTTTGCTAATCTGCTTTGTTGAAGACTGAAATGGTATTTTGAGTTCGTTTGTCTGTCTGTCTGTCTGTCTGTCTGTCTGTCTGTCTGTCGGTCTGTCTGTCTGTCTGTGTTTTTGCAGGTTAACTCTTTTTCTGGCACAATATGCAAAAAATAAATAAATAAAATTCATTGGACGGACATCAAAACACACCACCTCAAGCTTCTATCACCCACACAAGTCAAAGTAGAAACCTTGTAACAATGCCCATAAGGGATTTATGAGAGTTGCATAAATCCCAAAATGAGCATCTGTTTTGCTCAATCAGACTAAAATCTTTATGCAGCACTGGAAGTATTAGGACCCTTTAGTTTAAAATATGTAAGACTCTTGTGGTTTAACACAAGGTCAATGTATTAGAAAATCACTATCTGTCAGAAAACTATTTTGTTCAAATAATTTGATATTAAAATTATTACTTCTTTATACATTACGGTGAAAAGTGTGGCATGCGTGTATATTATCTTATCTGAGTATGCGCCGCTATTAGAAACACTTTATGCTTCAATTGCAGCTGCAGGCCTTTAGGGGGCGTACAGGCCCGGGCTTCCTGTTGGAAGGTGAATCCTCCAGCTTTGTCAGCTCTTAGCAACCCTGTTCTGCAGAACAGCGTCTCAGTTTGATGCTTCCACCACCACGTTTCACAGAGGAGACAGTGCAGTTAGAGGGATGAGGAGCAATAGTTTTCCCCATGCACATATTGTTTGGCGTGTAAACCAGAAAGTTCAAATTTGGTTTCATCTGACCATGCAGGGGAAACATTTGCTGTTTCCCTCTGTGTGGCTTCCGCCACTTCCAGGACTGCATATCAACTCTTTCTACATATGCTGTCTTCTTGCCACTTTTTCCTGAGGCTAAATGTGTGAAATATAACTCACAACAGTTGTCGTGTCAACAGATTCTTCCATCCGAGCCGTAAATCTCTGCAGCTTCTCTGCCTCTTTGCTGTTTTCTCTGATTAGTGTGTCAGTTTATGTTTAATGTTCTCATACAGATCCCCAAGGCCTGCACAGAAACAGACAGATTCATACTGAGAATAATTCAGTCAGAAGGAGGCATCAGATTTAATTTAAGGGTATCCGACTTGCAGTGGAAGGAATACACATGCAAAAGTGATGTGGAATAAGTCGCATATGAGCAAGGAATCCAAATAAAATAATAATAAAAAAACCAGTTACACAAGTATTAGACCAGTAATCATTTGATGCTGGTATTTCAGGAGAATGAGTTTTCATTTCTACTAATTATTCAAAAGATTTTCACTCTTCTCTGTCCTTTAACATTCAGAAGAACACACATCTAGTGGGGGTTGATGAGTGAAAGGGCAAGCATACTGCAGGGCAGCCCCCACAAGAGAAGCTGTCACACATCTTGCTCCGAAGGGAATAGTAAAAAAAAAAAAACATGGCTTTTTTATTCTCCTCCAATGCAGGAAGAGCTGCAGGTAAAAGCTCCGTGTTTGGCAGTTCTCCAGTCAGACCCACAACAACGTGTAGAGGCGGTGGACAGCCGGACTTATTTTAGTTGGTCAGAGGTAAACTGGCATTCGTGGCTCAGATGTAATCTCAACCTCTTCACCGCTGCGCGCAGGAAAATCCCAGCTCTATAAGAGGCGGACACGGCGCCGGACGGTTCCTGACGGAAAGTTCATTTCCAGCGCAGTGAAATGACAAATGGAGAGTCGGGGGACGTGGCCCCAAGAGAGCTCACTCACAGACCTTTCCGCTCTGCGCCCACTAAAAACTTCACTGTTGTCATTAACACCAATTCTAAATTGAAAGGTTACTTAGAGTGTTGTTAGAGACTGGTTTTAAAAGGGATGAACTCTCTGATTAAAAAGGCGAAGGTTGGCTTTGGATGACAGCGCGCAACAACTTCAGATTATTTCTTCCAGTGTTTAATACAGTTATATATCGTTACATGCTTTTATGGTTAACAAGTTGGCTTAGGTAAATTCGACTTCTGAAACAATAGTATTCATAAATGAAATGCCAGTGCAGACAAATTTTAAAAAACGCACCATTAAGGGGAAAAAAGGACAAAGGAAAGCAAGTTAGGCACAAAAAAATAAATACTTCACAAACATTTGAAATGAACATATCTGGGAGACTCACCTAACTTTGAGTCTGTCCCCGCATCCCGACGGCTGCTGCGCAGAGCGGCGTTTGGACTCGGCTCCGGCTGCAGAGCCGCGCAGGGAGGCGGCGGCGGCGGCGGGCGGAGAGCCAAGTGCGCTCATGACGGAGAGCGCTCACATCTGCCGGGGATAATCCGCAGAGCCAGCCCCAGGTGCTCCGAGTCTCTTCAGATGATGATGAGCACAAAATCACTCACTGCCCTCTTGAGCTATTTTCTCTCCATATTGCACCGCCCACCCCACCCACCCCTGCCACCCGCCAGTGCTGCCCCACCCTCCTCCTCCTTATCCTCCTCCTCCTCCCCACCACCAACCAGACAACCATTCTCGCATCACCTCACCGCCGCTCAGCATCACTCCCTGTGCGTCATCGCAACCAGTCACTATCGACCCCGCACGACTTTTCCAGCGGTCGTCACTCACCTTGACAACTGTCAAAGTGCAAGAATAAACAACAACAACAAAAAAAGTTATCTCTTCTGACATTTGAAATAATTATCCGTGGCCCTGTCAGACTTTGAATTAAAGCCAACTTCTTTTTAAGTGGATTAAAGCGCACTTTAACTACTTTAATTTAAAAAAAATATATATATATATATATATATATGTGTGTGTGCGTATGATTAGCCTATATATGGTTGTTTTGAGTACACCTCAAAGATGAGTTTGATTTGTTTGTTTTTTTATGCACATTCTTTATCGGTTTAGTTCAAGTAGTCTGCAAATGTTACACTGCTTGTTATATTACGTGTTTAAAGTTAAAACTCTTTTTAAAAAGTTCCTGTTTATGAAATATTCAATTATATGACTCAGAAACACCTAATTAAACTTTAATAACTGTATGAATTGGAGAGTTTCTAAATATTAAGCCTCTGCATCGCAGCCATTTCGTTGTAATTAAATAATCCAGACCTTTTCTCTCTAATGACTCATTGTTAATTGGTTCACTGAAGTCTGAACCTATTAGAGGGACTGCATACTTAAATTAAGTTTAATGCTGTCAACCCCAAATCCCATAAATACACACAGTGCCTTACAAAAACACTCTTGTCTTTAAAACGTCTTTATATAGTTTTGTCAGGTTATGGCCTCAAACCTGAAATGGTAAAAATCAAACTTTAGTGTTTTATTGGAATTTTACAGTAGACCAAAAGAATATAGTGTATAACAGTGAACTGGAGAGAAAACCATTCAAGGAAGAGTGTAAAACAAACAATGATATTGTTGCGAGAAAGCAATAACAATTATAATTTGTAGTTTGACACAACCTGTAGGAGACCCAGCAAACGTGTGGTAGAAATAAAATAAAAAGATAAAACATGTATCGTATTGTTACAAATGGTGGTATTCAGATGGAAGTAAAATAGAGCAAAAATAAAGACTTAAAAAAATTAAGTTAACTTACAAAAGCAAAGTCCAGGTCCAAAATCCAGAAATGTGAAGTGTAAATAGAGAAACTAAAACCCAAACACCAAACCAAGAGCATCAAGCAGAGCTGAGGAGACGACCCAGGCAGAAACAATAAAAAACAGAACACTTATATACAGAGGGAATGGTGGGAAATGACATTAGATGCTAATATGTTAATAAGCTAAGATAAATAAACCCAAATGCACCAAATTAACCAACATGATAAGACCTTGATGACAATATCAACTAAAGATTGCCAGACATTTCCCAACAACAGAAGAAGTTAGGGATGAACACAAAAGAAAATAATAATAATAATAATAATAATAATAATAATAATAATAATAATAATAATAATAATAATAATAAAAATAAAACTAACACCTGTGGATCATGACAATTATTGCTTTTTAATTCCAGCTGTGCTCTACTCTGTGTTGGTCTTTCACATAAAATTCCAGCACTTATCATTTATGGCATCAGGAGACATTAGATTTGCGACAGTCATGTCTTGATTACTTATTGTCTGATCTCCTTACATCTGGAAAATTATACCAATTTTGTCACAATGGACATGACTATGACAATTATTCCCCTCAGTCTAACACCCATTTCCAGACAGAAAACCCCCACCACCATAGATTAATTGCAGACGGTTTTTTCTTCCTTACTTCTACAGACAACACATCTGTATCAACCAGATAAGCAAGGCAGTACAATAAACATGAAAAATGGAGAAGAAGTAAGTCTGTCTGTCTGCTAGGTGAACATCTGACTTAAAGAGCAGCTTCGGCACTCAATCAATGACGAGACTTTCATCTTACAGTGCTTGTCTTGTCTTTTTTTTTCTTTTTTGCCTCCTCCCGCTGCGAGGTTCTGGGGAAAAGAAATCGACTTCTTCACGTCAAAAGCAAAAGTCACAAGCACAACTTTCTGCTCTCTGAAAGCACGAGTCCAGCAGAAGGTGCTAGAATTGGACGTTTTTGTTCTGTATGCATGATAAATTGATCATTTCATCAAAGCAAATGTGAGAAATAGAGCTGCTTTCGGAATTGACAATTTCACAGCAATTTGGGTTAGAGCTGTCATTACCTTTGAGGAGATTATGTCCGTCATTGTGCATGCGTGCACTGGCACTGGAGGATAAATTACTACTACTACTAATAATAATAATAATAAAGAAATCCCTTTCAAAATCAGTATTTGATAAACATCGAGAGTTGTGTCATTATGTCATGGATGCAGAACAAGCTGATGATTCATGCTTAAAGGATTGACTGAAACGAGGAAGTCATGATTCTCATCTGCACGCCGTGCTTGTTAGCGGCTCGACTGTGTGTTGTAAAAGTAATTAAAGCCGTCTGACTTGCCCATTCACTGAGGTGGACTGCTGCGTTTGAAACACACTGAGATCAATATCCCCTGTGCAGGAATACACACTTACCATCACAGGGGCAACAACCCTGAGCCAAGCATTCACACTAATGTTGGCATTTTCAGTGACATTCAGTCTAATTGCATATCAAGAGACTTCCCCTCGGGCACTTCTGACTGATAAAATCTTTTTGAAAGAAATTCAGATTTCAGCAGGTAACCAAAGACAGCTAACATCATCCAGGAGTTGATACAAAAACCGTCTCCTTTTATTCAGACAGATTTGTCATCGAATCCCTTGCTCCCTGTGTGTCATGCTGTCATCTTTTTCTTTCAGCATTGCAGTTATACTGTGTCTGCCTTTCTTTTTTATTTCTACCTTTTAAATTCGTGAGCTTAAGGCAAAAACAGTATTGACACTATGGCAGAAGTGTGATATTTCTGTCATTGCGCAGATGATGTTCTCCAGGTTTCAGCAGTCAGCCGTCCACCTACACACACACACTAACTCCAGCCTCGCACCTGAAACGACGGAAGCCATCGGAGGCAATGGAGTGGATTTGAAGACTCATGACTGTACCGTGCGGCGTGTTAACTCATCGCTTTCTGGCATCAGTTTCCTGGGTTTGGAGCCAAGTGCTTGGATTCTATGATTAAACCAAAGTTGACAAACCTTTTCCTAATTAATTTTGCCTAATCACCAATACCACTCTGGTGTAGTTATAGTCTCAGCAGGCAATCTCAGGCCATGTTTCTGTTCTCTAAGGCAAAAAAGGCAGCGGTTAATATGATGTTCTTACAGGTGATTATGTCTGGGAACACGGGCTTCACATAAAACTCATCTCTCAACAGGAAATAACATTAATAAAACTGAAAGTGGCACATCATATGAATGGCTTAGGTTCTTAGCATGCTATTATCTTGACATGGTTAAGGATTTTTAACGTATTTGTTAACGGTTGATGACGCAGCAGATAACTTCAATGAAATTAAAGCAGGAATGATAAATTAAATGATAAAAAAAACTGAAGACACCTATTAGAAATCTCTGTAAAATGTCAAAATTGGGAAAACTACATTTGGGAACCACTCAAGTTTATTCCCACAAAACTGGCTTTAGTTCGGAAACACATTTTTGTTCATATGTTTTGATTCTTTAATAAAAAGATAATGTTCTTTTCCAGACTTAAAAAAGTTGGATTAAATGTCAGTATGTCATTGTTTATTATTATTTCTAAATAAAGAACAGATTACGGCTTCAAAGTATTGCACATAAATGAACTCACTCTGATATTTGGATAAATATCCCTTACAAAGCCACAGCGAAACCACACACTATTAACAAGCTTTGTGCACCATTGTGGCTGGACATTTGACCACTTCTCAGATCAGAAATGGTGGAACTCATTTAAAGTGGTTAGTTTCCTGACATGAACCCAGCTTTCAGGCGCAGTACATGCGTTTTCAAAGGATTCGGGTCGTGGCCATTCCAGAAGCCTAATCTAGAACTTGCTTGATCCTTTCCAAAATCAGCTTCGACGTCTGTTTTGAATTGTTGTCGCGTGGGAATACCCAAATGTTTTTCACTCATCTGACCCAAAATGTCACCATCCGATAAAAGAATAATGTCAGAATATTTAGGAGCAGCAAATGATTCACCAAGACTCAAACTTGTATTAACATCAGTTGCATCAGTGTTCAACACTTAAAGTGTGAAATAACATTCAAAGTGGGGACCCATTTGATTTGTCATATTTGCTGTGATATATATCTTAAAGTTGTAGCTTTATTGCTACGATAGCACCAGTTATAACCTATTATGTTTACATTTTATCTCCATTAATGTTATCTTTTTATGTACTGCCCTTTCATTGTCATAAGTTTGTACTTATCTTCATAGGTGACGTTGAGTTGAGTGGAGTTGACAAGTGTCACTGTCCACAGAAAAATTAGTTTGGCATCAACAAGGGCCGAGGAAATGTCAACCAAGAAGTTATTGCCCCAAAATCAAATTTGAGTGACATTTACAGCTTCTTAAGGACAAGCCAAAAGCCTTCTGGAGAAAACGTTTGCAGTCAGATGAATCAAAGACAGAGCTGCTTGGTCACAACAGAAATAAAAATGACTGGAGAAGAGATTGACAGGGAGCAGTATTTCATAAAGTATGTTTTATAATTTGAAAATCCTGTTGCTCAGCTGCACCTGTATGCACATTAGATGCACATTAGATCGCCTCTGCAACCTGTTGGATCCGACCCTGAAGAGGCTGAGCTCCAGGCACACTGCCTGATGTTTACGAGGTGTAATAGTGCTTTGGGGCTTTTAGTAGACTCCGGGCATGGTTCAATCTGCAGATGCTTTAATGGTGAGCGACATAATTTACTCCAGAATGAACAGGTCTCTAATTATGGCCTAAATGCTGCTCTTTCGCTCTTTAGCATCATGCTCAGGGTTTCTAGGAGGGCAAACGCTGCTGTCTTCCAAACACGCGGATGCACAGTCATGAGAGCACACACACTCTTAACTCAGGGCTCAGAGCACTCAGCTGCTCAGTGTGGGCATCACAGCCTTGTTGCGGGGATTATCTAACATGACAGCACACTCTGGCCCCCCCTCTGAGTAGTGCCTATCATCTGATTAATTAATCAGCACTCCAGATGTCCCATTGGCAGCGGTGTGATTTGGGAATTTGAGGTGGCTGAAGCTAAGAATGCACATGACATCAGATTGAACTTGTAAAGCACGCAAGTTTCTGACGGTTGCAGCTGCAAACGTCAGAATACACATCCAGACGACAGATGAAGTAACGTCTGAAAACAATTCTTACAACTAGCTCAATCCATCACTCTGGCAGTATTCTTGCTACATTCATTTTGAATTCATGACTGTAAAATAATTGCAATTTTTTTCCTGTCTGGCAGATTGTTTCAAGGCCACGGAGCAAATTAAATGCCATGTTTCTAAATTTGGATAGAGGTGGGGAGTGGGGTGTGTGTGTGTGTGAGCAGCTCATTCATTGACCTTGAGTGTAGGAATTGAACATCAGAGCGAGAGGATCCAGAACAGATAAGAGGAGGGTTATTTAGCGTACAAAGGAGGATGCACCAGTGACACAGCCTTGATGTTCACTGGGGATCAGAGCCGATACGCAGTCGCAGAGCATTAGACTGGCATGATTAATAAAGCAAAGGTCACATCTCACCTCTGTTGTCAACAGTGCAGACAGCAGTGTGCATATGCAACATGTCTGCACTATTAATAATTTAAAGAGACATTAATGAATTGAATATGACTGTATTGATTCAATGCAAAAATGAATGGCTGTGTAGTTAAAAAGACAGGGCCTTGCTAAAAGTATTAATATTCCGTAAATTTGTTTGCATTAAGTCACATTGGAACCACAAATTACATTGTATTCTATTGTGATTTGTTATGACAAAACAACACAAATTTACTTGTGCAAAATTATATCTTTTTTCACAAATGAACATCTAAAGAAGTATGTGGTGGATGTGTATTCAGACCCCTTAGGAAGCACAAAGAAGATACTTTGATCCGATGAGTTAAAAATGTTACTTTTTTGTTGTTTTCAAAACACTAAGTATGACAGAAAACTCTGCACATCCATCTAAAGACATCATTCTCGTGATGACATACTTTGGTAACAGCATCATGCTGTGGAGATGCCTTTATTCAGCAGCGACAAGGAAACTTGTCACAACTGATGAGAAAATGAATAGAGCAAAACACAGGAAAGCAAACTATATAGATATTCACTCTAAAGAAAAAAGCAAAAATCGTTCCTTCTGCAAATACACCTAAAATACTGAGCAATCTGAGTACGCCTAGAGGGCATCGCAATAAACAACTTTTCAGTAGGAATACTGAATTGTTTTAGGGCTTGTCTTCCTCCTGAGATCATCAATATGCCTGTAAACTACAACGATGCGACTCATAGCCAAGGTCAGCATCTACATGTATGGCCACTCTTGACTCATTCTGCCTAAAACAGAGGTTATGTTTATCTAAATAAGTATCTCCTTTAATTATTCATTTCAGGGCCATGGTCTGCAGCTGCGGTCTTTAGCTGTTTTATTTATTTCATCTGCATGACTAATGAGCTGACGCAATTTGCCTTTGTAGATGCAAACACCTAAACGGCAACTTTTAAGAGGCTTTGGAGAATTGATTTCGTTTATATCTTTAGAATAATATTAATAATTAACTGGTGCAATTGCAAAGATTTATAGCATAATGTGATGAATGGGAAACCATTTTAATTTAGTTTTGAAGGAAATCAGATCCTGTCATCTGCTTAATACTTCAAAAAATAAAGTTAGATCATTTTTATCAAATGAAAAATAAACAAGCACTTATTTTCAGCTGCATTTTTTCCTGTCAGCTTGCAATATGATTTTTTGTTGTTGTTGTTGCTTGCGATTTTAAAAAGCTACTCAAAGGCTGAAAACCAGGTCTCAGAGTCTGAGTTTCAGCTTCTGTTTCACAGAAATGCGTCAAAAATCTGCAGAGAAGACAGAAACTCTATCATCTGGGGACACGCAGTGATTACAAAGCTGTCCTGAGAGACAGAATAGCTCGAGTACTGAACATCCACATAACAAAGTGAATCCTGACACTGCAGTGTCATTCTGTTCTGACCTGCTCGCTTAATTGAGATTTGACTGCGCCCTCTTGTGGGGGGAAGTGGAAAATGCAAGTGGTCGCTGAACCAGCCTTTGGTACCTACGGCAGAGACCGAGTCCTGTTAGAAAATAAAACGTCACTCTACGTGTAATGAATTTATTTAACATATGAGTTTCACTTTCTGAATAAAATTTTTTTTTCGCTTTCTGAAAAGAGTGACAAAAAGTGGAGCTTATTCGTGAATTTAAACTATATAACGTAAAATACCGAACGTTTTCACTGCGTAATGATGACGTTTAGGCTGCGCATGCGCATAGCCGCAGATCCGTAAACCGTCGACACGGAAGACTCGGGTTCTAAACAAAACCTCGATATCGCTGCAGAAGGCGTTGTAGAAATTTGTAGCCACTCTGTCTTAACTGTAGAATATTAAATTTTACTTTGCTTTAACTACTATAGCTTGTGAGGTGAAGATAAAAAACATGGCTGCCGCACTATTGTAGCTTGTTTGCCTCAAGAACGCCGACAGTAAACTGTGGCAAGCTATCGAAAAGCAGACGAAAATGCCAGCTCGTAATATTGTATCCCACGACATTCCTAACAGCAAAGTTAGGTACTCCAGGTTAGCCACAGATGATGACGGATACATTGATTTACAGGTAAGAGATGACTAGGTCAGATTTGCTGCTGATCAGTCCGCAGTCATTAAAGTTGAATGTCTGCCTTTTAAATTGCTTTATTCAATCAACATAGTCTAATAACTTGGATATGAAAGAACAGATCTGGAACAGACCAATACTGAGGGTAAAGGAAAACAAAAATCACTTGCAGTCTTTAAGGATAACATCCAGTAGTTCACATGTTTCACTATGTTGACAGACTATAAAAGCACATCTGCGTTCCCATGCATAAAATGAAAAAATGCACCATTGTTTACGTGAAGTGAAATATCAGTAATAAGCTAAATACTCCATTGATGATTTCAAGAGTATTTTAAAAAAAGGAATTGAAGGGGAAATCCAGACGTTTTTCTCAAGAGGTCACTGTGTTTGATTTTTTTTTTTTATGTCATTCTATTTTATTGTTTCTGATTGTGTATTATGTATTTGTTTAATATAGATTTGATTTGTGTGGCTACTACCTTGCTTGGGTACCTTTTCTGATTTCAATTCTTGGTTTATTAAGGGTATAAATAAAATAATAAAAAACTTGATTTCCAGCCGTCATTCTCTGCCTGTGACCCTACAAGGATAAGCAAGCAGATGATGGATGGATGTTTGAGATTTTCTATACTTCACACAATGTCAACTAACTTTTTCAAAAACTTTCATTTTGGCTGGAATGATGGTATAGCTTGTCCAGTAGCTGGAAGATTGGTAAGTTTGTTAATGCAGTAAATAACAACCCACAAAAATATATACATAAAAAACACTGTATTGTCCAGGAATTTCCAAACTCACCAAAACCCCTTCTTTAGTTCAAATGACATGAGTTAGTTTTAAAATTTCTTATTCATGTGTGTGTTGTTCTGCTTGGGTTTAATGTTAAATCTGTCAGAGCAGTGCATGGAGCCTCAATTTCATAATAACCCATGATACTAGTATTTTGTGAGACCAATTCTCTGGTTTGGTTATTGTAATAATGGTAGCAAACATTGACTTGCAATGTCAACATATGGCCTCAGCAGAGTGAAAACCTTGAAAGACCCTTTCTAGACTTTGTGCAGACTCTTCTATTGCCTTTTAAGCTAGTTGATGTTTTAGGCAATAACTAACTCACTTGGTATGTTGTCTGAAACTTGGACAACTTTTTTGTTTCAGATTTTGATTTATCTTAATTTTAATTTATCTTCCTGTGCAGTTCAAAAGGAGCCCACCCAAGGTCCCATACAAAGCGATCGCCCTCGCCTCAGTGCTCTTTCTAATCGGCTCTACTTTAATCATCATTGGTTCTCTTCTTTTGGCTGGATACTTTGGAGTTACTGTGAGTTCTTTCTAAAAGCAGACCTTTTTTTAATCTTATGTTTGTGTGCTGTGTTATGTTAATATTGCTTAATAAAACATTTCGGCATGTTTCAGAACTCCGACCGAACGGTGCCTGTGCTGATCATCGGCATCATCGTTTTCCTGCCTGGGATTTACCACTTACGGATAGCTTACTATGCATCAAAGGGCTATCCAGGGTACTCCTATGATGACATCCCAGACTTTGATGACTGAACCACACTAAAACCTCAGGGGCAGTCTTACTTCACTTGCATGCATTCATGTATCGCTTGTACTGAATTTAAAATGACCAATAACAGCTTATAGCTTAATCATTTTTTGGAAATCAGTGTTCTTTGTGTAGATTTTAATTTCTAGTTAGTTTGTGAATGTGTTTAATAAATTATGAAAATGATCTTTTAACAATTCGTTCACTTAATGCCCTTTTTATGATTCAAGTGGTTTATCCTTATAGTAAATAATAATTAACTGAAACCAACCAAAATCATTATTCTCTAAATTTGAGTGTCAAATTTCCAGCTTTTAGAAGTAGAAGTGATTCATAATGTTATACCCAGTACAGTAGTTTGGCCTCTAATTTACTTATGTGTACATAAGATCAAGAAAATAGTTTCCCGCACTGTGACCCTTACTGTTTATCAGCTAAAGCCTGCCTACTTTCCAGATTTGGGGTTTTTTTCTTGGAGGATTTTATGTGATTAATTCCGATCCTTTGATCTCCATATGGTGCACCTGGTCCCTCTGAGTCAGCATTATCAAACGGGGCACTGCTAAAGCAATTACAAGCTTTTCCCCTTATTGATCTCGGCTATCAACCTATAAATATCCGTGATTTTGAAGCAACCTGATGAAAGGCCGACCCCATTTTGCACAACAGGACATCAAAATCATGCAAAGATGTTGCTGGTAAAGGTTGGTTTTCTGTAATCCTGTCAGATGCGAGGCTACCTGCTGCTCTCCAAAGGGATAATTCAAGGATGCTTCTCTTGCTATTAATTGCCACCCCTCTATCAGTTACCAACCGTACCTGGTATTAGATCAGATTATTCTCTGTAAATCAGCTCAGGAACTTCTTTCCAACAGAAAGGCTGTTTTTTTTTCTTCCTTTGACTATTGCTTTTCTTAAGAAAACAATAACCATATTACCTAATAAATCATCTGCACTCTACTGCATTTTTATATGCCGGTATGTGTTGCAAATATATTACAGTAGTCTAAATATCAGCATAAGACAAAGTCAAGTTGATCCTAAGTTGAGAAACAAAGAATTAACAGCAGCCGCAACATTGAATTTTATTTAATTGAAAAGTTTTTGCTTGTTTTCTAAATTTTGTTTTTAATTCATTTTAAGTTTTTATAAACCAGACTTAAAAAATATTGCAACAATAGGATAGTAAATGTTTTATCGCTTCACAATGATGCAGTTTTTCCTCGTCAATATGCAGTACCAAAGAGAAAGACGTATCTGAGGTTATTTAGAAGTTTCTTATAAAATGGGTCTAAAGGTGTGCAGCAGTTTCAAGTTAGTAGAGCTGCTGCCCATCTTTTCTACTCAAACATTTATCTAGCTATCAATTGATCAATCAATCCATTGTCTACCCATTATCCATGCAGAGGTGCATTATATATTTTTGCAATTATTATCATGTCTATATTGGTTGGTTTTCATAAAGTTTTCCATTATGAGAAATATAGAAATACTGCAAAAATTTATATCAATGTGGCAACATCAGAATCATCACAATTTGTGAATCCAGTTCTTTGGGTCACGGAAAATGAAATGCAAAATTACGACATGTATCTATTTGCCTGCCTTTATTTTGTTCTCTATTTGACTTAGTTCTGTAAATGGTTACAGAGCGAAAATAAAAGCATATATGCCCGTTGAGACAATGTCATAATTCATGTATTTATTTTATTTGCCCTACTATTGCTATATTTGCCCATGTTTCATAATGTGTTACAATGTAGAAATGCAAAAATTCTTACCTATTATTACCAGCCATACAAAATCTGAGCTATTTTGTTTAATATATTTATTTATAGACTGTGTGATTCTCACTTTGTCTTTTTATTGCCTATTTCAGTAATTTCTTACTAGCTGTAAGTAATAGCACTAAGTGGTGATAATATGCCACAAACACACACTAGTAGTAGTAATAACTATAATAGTTATGATTATAGTAATCATTATTATTAATAATGTTATGTTTATAATTATTACAAATATAATAATTAACGCTATAACGTTAATAACATTATTACTACAATAATAACATTGTTATAATAACATAATGTAATAATAATAATAGATATTATTATTGTTATTATAATATTAACATTATCACTGTAATATTATTAACGTTATTATCGTGTCGTTCGGAGGGTTGGTTTGTGGCAAATTACCGCCATCTAGTGGTGCTATTCCTGGCCACTGATTGGCCAATTTAAATATAACGTAAACGACGCCCCAATGTGCGTCTTATTATATTTCAATGACTAACTTTACCATCTGGTCATGTCAGAGCTGCAGAAGTGATTTTAAGGTAAGATCATGGAAAATCAAGTTGAATGCATCGCTTTGGGTCACGGAAAACAAAATTATAGATTGATGTTTGAAACTAAAGTGCGAGATTAGCCATAGCATTTAACAGCTATGTAGAAGGAAATACAAGAGTCATAATTCAACCTTTTTGCATATATTTCAGAATAGCTGAGGCCGAATACGTTTTGCTAGGTTCACCGGTTCTAATTCAGAGCAAACAGTTTGCTCAACATTTACTGTGGACAAGTTAGATATTTATCAGAAATATGCATTTAATTGAAAATGAATTTACTTTAGGATCTTAGGTTTTTGAAAAGTTTGCTAATACTGTACGATCGTAACGACGATAATAAAAATTATGTATTATTATTATTTTTAAAAGAAAACCTTAGTTACAGGAAGCTTTGGCAATATAATGTATCGATACTTGTGAAATGTGTCATTGATGGGTGTTTATGGACCCTGGGGGTGTGTTTGCATTAGCTGTAGAAAACGTGTCAGATGGCTGTGTGTTTTCCTTTTGTTACAGTCGCCAGTCTTTCCCACCGAAAGGCGCTTTTGTTTGAGGCGCTAAATTGCCAGGTTCGGTAAGTTACAGCGACTGAGGGATCATTAACGGAAATGAATGTTTGTCCTTTCAAAATTAAAGCATTCTATCGTTCAGAAAAAAAGATTTTTGTTCTCTTATAGTTTTGACCTAGAGAATATCCTCTAAATTTTACCTTAAGCTTGTATTATGTGCTATTGGCTTGTATTTCATAAATGAAGACGTTGCTAAGGGCAGGCCAAAATGAATGATTAAATCTGATTAAAATATTTTAAAAAAATCATTCACATTTATTTTCACAGTAAAAACACCCTTTAATTTTACCACAGTTTGCCTCTGTAAAAAAAGAGACCATAAATAACAGTTTTCTAGAGCATTTGGGCCAAAGAACATTTTACAATAGAATTTCAATTGTAAAATTGACATATTATTTTATGTTAACTACAATTTTCTTTTACATAAGATTGAGGGTAAGTAAGGTTGTTTAAGCAGTATTCAGTTTGAAAGGTTAACTTAACAAAAAACAAGAACAAGTTTATGTGTTATACAGTTTACAACAACACATACTCTTATGTGTTATCATACACATAACAGTTTATGAAGCTAAAACAAAAAGGGAAATGATAGCCTGCAGCGGAGAAACAAAGCAAACATGTTGTAGATTATATCATTTTATCTCATCTCAAACAGATAGTTCATGTTTTAATTTATGATAATCTAATATTGCCAGAATCTATTGCAAATTCTCAAAATGCAACAATTATTTGCATTTAATTAATTTGAAAAAAAAATATTTTTTTATTTTTATTTGCAACTATTTGATCTTTCTATGACCATCAAGGAAAAACTGATTAATTGGTGCATCTCTTAAGGTATTGTACTGGTCATCTGCTAAGGATAATGGGGTCAGCAGCTAAAATTCTCAAAATGTAAATAGTTTCTTTATTTACATTGGTTAAGTAGTTAAAAATGCCAAGCTTTGAAAATGACAAAATAACAAAAAGTAGTCAGTCATAACTTTGTAGTTATGACTAAAATAGCTATTACAGCCACTTAAGTTTAAAAGCTTAGCTGTAATTAGAATTTAGCTAGAAATGTGTTCTTCTGTTTGTGCTGGTGTACCTTTATTTTGAAAGCTTGAACGGGAAGTGCCTTGCTGTACCGGTGTGGAACTTGACGGAAGTGTTTCCAGCCACCGTAGTAGAAGGAGGGATGAGGCTAATGAGAGGAGGGACACCGCGGGGACAGAAACCACGGGAGTGCTTTAACCAGCCCTGCGGCGTGCTCTGCCGGAGTCCTGCGCCTGTTGGACGGTCAACGCGGTCTACGTCGACTGGAAGCCGCTTCTTCTCATTTAAACAACTAAATGAGCAAGTTTGGATCCAGGAGAATACTGTAATGAAATTAGCTGCTTGGAAAGTTGATCTTTTAACTTAAATGGCCTGAGGTAGAATATTTTTAAATGTTTTTAATATCAGGTTTTTTAACTGAAGACGCAAAGAAGTTTGCGGGACGTCCGGTCACCATGGAGAGGCGGGATTAAAATGGCTTTCATTTTTCTGGGATTGAAAGGTTAAAAATGTGCCTACCTGAGCCCAGTTCCTCTTGATCCAAGCTTGTTTTTAACCACAAATATCCGTGGCGGTAAAGGAATGGACACTTAGACTGGTCTGCAAGAAATCTTACAGAAGAGCATCCATGGATTGAGAGTCTGTACTTTCAGCTCAAGTGTAAAGTGCCTCATGAAAGGTAAGGTGCAGGTGGAGCTAAGACATCCTCTAGTAATTTAAACCTTTACACTGGACGCATCTTTTGTTTAGTCACTTAAATCATGAGCCGCTTCCCTGATCTTTTGTTTGTTGCATGTTCATTTCTACACACAGTTAATCCTACTGTAGCTTTTCCACAGCTTAAATCTCCCCAGTTGCAGCCATGCTCAGGATCCTATGCCCTTATTGTAAAAGTGTTGTTGTTTTGGGTATCACATGCACTACTTGTAATCTGTGAGCGGGTCTTTTTTACATGATAAACCATTCTAAAGAGGTTTATCAGTCTGCATTGCCCCTTTAAACCAGCAGCTCAGCTCCCTGGATTAAAACAATGAAAAACTGACAGCAGTTCATATGTATGTGCAAACTGTTTTAAAAGCCCGTCTTCTGGTGTGGCATTAGAGTCCCAGAGTAACACAAAATACGCACCTGTTTTGTTTAGCAGATGATCTTGGTGTCTTGGTGTTTGTGTTTATCAGCCTGCTGCATGTACTGTGCAGTGTGTTGGACAAAAGCTAGTTGTAGTAGTTTTACACAAAGGACTTCAGCTGTTCTTTGCACTGTTGTCCAGCTGATCACTTTATTGAGAAATATGCATCCCTACAGAAGTCTGTTGTCATGTTATGGATATGTATTTTCAAATCTTAATAAGATTCAAATCAATAAGCATCTGGGCTTATAAATCCACTTGGTTGCAAATGTCTTTGATTGTTTTTGACAATTTCATAGTAAGTTTTAACATGTATGTTCTTCTAAAAATGAACCTCCTGTGGAAAAACATCTTATCTTTGCTGTTTATAACAGTTGTAGCTCACGGGTTTGGAAAAGCCCCTGAATTATTTACACAAAACAGCAAGAACCTGTTTTTCATTTGGAATCAGGGTTAAACACGGTATCATCCGAGCCCTCAAGGTGCTTAAAGCTTGTCCACGTGAGGAGCTCAGGTGTTGCTTTACACAGTGATGTTTCTTAATGCTTGTCGTCTAGAAAGCCTCAATAGTTAATCCTGTCTCTGGCATTGTTTAAATATGAAGATTACATGACCAGAGGTTCAGCTGTGGACAGACTGACGTGTTATTCTTAGAGATGTCTCACTTATGAGCTGAATAAGGCACATAGAAATAAATGAAGAAATGCATTCATGCCTGATCCAGCAAGAGAGTACCTACAGTGAATTAATTTCTCTAGCTTTAAATTACAACAGATGCCATCCGTTATTCTTTTCAAGACAAATGGATCCAGTAATAAAGGTCTAGAAATGGGTCGGTTACTGGCATTGAAGCACACTGAGGTTCTGAAAAGCTCTTGTTTTAAACATTGGTGGTTAATATTGTCCAAGTTTTCCTTATCGGGCCGATGTGTTAAGAAATTACACCTTTATTTTTTTTCTTCTAACCAAAAGCATAAATCATTTTTTACCAGTCCATGCTGGTATAGATCCAAATCCAGTTAATTTCAATACGATGCAATCATGTAATCAGATTGAAATAAATATATGGTACAATATTATCCTTGTTATGTTACGGTACAATCACAGTTAGTTGATTAAAAATTTTTATCTAAGGAACTCCATCCAGTGACTTTGCAGCATTGGTTCTGACTTGTCCATTAATGCCCCTTTCATCATGCCATTAAGAGCTGTCCGTAGTGAAAGAAATGAGTCTCTTTGTGTCAGTGTCCAATAAATTCAGTGCAATACGTCAGCATTCTGTGCTAAAGTTCATGACCTCAGACTTTAGGGCTTTGCTTAGTTTTATGGCTCTAACCTGCTTCTGAGAATTATAGGAGGTGAAGGACAAAAGCTCAGGACTTAAAGGGCAATGTGAGCTGCTTCACTTTGCTGCATCTCAGCTACCGAACATGAATGTAGATCATCTCAGAAGAGAAGAAAAAATTCAATCAGTCTGTTCAGGCATGAAGCACATGGGTAATTTATTGGTGTAATGTGAGGAATTATTCAGTCCCTGCAGAAGGTGCACAGGAAACCCTGAATGCAAGAGAGAGACTGACTGCAAATGAGGAATTTGAAAACACTCTGCCAGTAATTATTGCTAAACCTTGTAGTGACATATGTTAGCATATTGGTGATCACTGGTAATCCATATACAGTGGGTTTTCCCCTGGATGCGGGGACTCCCCTCCCGTGCTCACGGTCTACTCAGCTTATTTCCCATTTCGTTCAAATAAACGTCAATGGATTTTCCAAACTAGGTTACGTTGCCAGGAACAAAATCCATGCATTGACTGCTCCAGTCTGCTGACTGGTTCCAGAGTTTTGGGACCAGTCGCTGTGTTAATAACTGTGTTTTGCCGGTTACAGATCTTTGGTTGGCCGGTCAGAGTTTCTGCTCGAGTAACACTTGTAGTTGGGGCACGACACAGGTTTGTACAAAGGCCACGGCCTGTCAGGATTAAGAGGGATTACTAAGAGAGTAATACTACTGCTTATCAGGCCTGTATCTGTCACAAGCATCACTGATGGGCCTGCTTAGGTACTGAGGGATAAGACATACTCTCTCATACACATAAGGTCAAACTAACAATACAGAAACCGATATATTATGGAAATATAGAGCTCTTGTTTTTGGGAGACTCCCAACATTTAATCTAAAACACCTGCATATCCAAAGACAGAGCATTTATCTATCTACACATCTGCAAATGTTTATCAACGTGCTTCTTACTGCATTTCAGCAGGGAAAGTCTGTTAAGACCAGTCAGTTCAAGTGTCACGTGTCCTCCACGTCCGAGCCTGAACATCGTATTGAAGCTGCCCAGCTGGTAAACAATCCATGCGGTCTCCACTAGAAGAAAGTCTGGACGCCCCCGTGGGCAGACCTTTGTGACTTGATATAGCAGGGGTTGATCACTGCACGGCTACATGAAAGCATGTCCTTGATGTGTCTCAACAGTTTGATCTCTAATTCAGTTAAACTATTAACACTCGAAACAGGAGGCCAGGATTAGACTGGGTGTTACAAATGTACCGTCCAGAAGGCTAAGTCATGCCGAGATCCAAAGCAATTTGTGTCAGTGCAATCCAGAGGAACACAGCACCATTGCATATTGTCAACATGCATGCTTTGGTTTGAAACATCTGCTGCTGAGGTATTTAACATTTACAGTTGTTTTTTTTTTTGCAAAAGTATTCTTATTGCCTGGTGGTGGCAACGTCATTAACATTGCCATTGCCTTTGTCCGCAATTCTGCTCGATTCAAATCTAGAATTTCAACCAGGCCAGTCAGGGAACAGAAGAAGTTGTGAACGATGACATCAATTTTCTGCGCTGTTTTAAAATTCTAGTCTGCCTGTAGTTTTAGCAATGGCAGAGGTGCAAGTGAATAAAGCTGTTCTGTCCTTGTTGGCCACGCTTTCAGATATTGAATAAACTTTTAACAGCTGCCTCGTTCGCATCGGCAGTGGACGGCGGTTTTAGTGCAGGCAATTTTGGCTGAGCTTCACACCATCAAACTGGTGCGTTACATGCGTCACGGGCAAACGTTAGCAACTGTGTAAAATTTAAAACCTTAACACAGTGCACTCTTCCAGCAAGCAGTCGTTTCTCAATTACTAGGAGTCCAGACCTTCTGTAGCGCCGAACAAGAGACTGGTTTTACCAAGTGCAACATCATGCTTTGGGAATGTGTTTCTTCAACAGGGGCTGGGAATGTAGTCAGAATTCATGGGAAGACGGGTGGAGCTAAATAGAGGGGAAAACTAGAAGAAAAACCTTTTAGAAACTCCAAAAGTGGGAAGCAAATTCACCTCCCACCAGGACAACAACACCAAAAACACAACCAGAGCTGCAGTGGTTAAGATCAAAAGGTATTTATGTTTTAGTATTACCCAGTCAAAGTCCAGACCTAAATCCAGTTGTGAATCCGACCGTTGCCATCCAGTTCTACTGAACCTTAGTTATTTTGCTTGAAGAATGGCCAAAATCTCATTATCCTTGTCATTTAAGGGGGATTTCTACAAAATATTGATGCGGGGAGCTAGATACAAAACTCAGTTTTCAGGGGTTTTTTTTGTCAAATAAACCATATGTATGTTGTCTTCTTACTTTACAGTTGTGCTCTGAATACCTTTTCAAGGCGTTATGTGTGTTACATTGTGTTATTTTATGCATTCACTCTGAATTTAATATCTATCCTCCTTCAGAGGCCCTCAGAGTGCACATGCCAATTAAATGGCTCTGCTCTGCTGCATGAGGAAATAACCTGCTTGTCTCTGTCTAATACCGCACCTGCAGACAGAAACCCCCTCCGCCCCCATTCCAGTCTTTCCTTGTCTGTCTGCACAAGAGTGTCACATAGTACATCCTGGTGCTGAAGCACATTTCAGTTTACTGGAGGAAAGGTAAAGCTGATTTTAGATTGCCAAATGATATTTGAGGTCTAGATGTAAGCTTAAATTGGAGAAACACTGTATGATGGGAATTTGCTGTACATCTCATTCTGTTAAAAAAAAACTGAGAAGGCAAAAGGAAGGATGATGCCGTGAAGTGCAGTCACATCCATCAGTTTGTTGCCTGCTGGAGGTGACACATAAACAATTTGGACTGCACAGATTTGTTGTTCATCTTCTGAATCCATTGAGAGCGGCATTTATTTCAACATCCCAGAGGGCAAACAGAGGGATGTTGAAATGAACCCTGCGCTTCTGCATTTCACCGTGATGCCTGACTGACTCTCAGGTTCTTCTAAACAAGAAAGCCAGTAGAATATTGTGAAGCTCATATTTCTGCTTTGCTATTCTGGGCTGTTTGTTTTCTTAAGCGCTCCTAAGCGATTAAATGTCTGCAGCGGATCATGGAGTTGGTTTGCATTTGGACGGTCCATCTGCGGCTGCATCATCACCTAGCATGTGTCCCACCGCTTTTCTAAGCACAGCTGCCTTCTGAAGTTACTCAAATGAACTTTAAGCAGTGCGCTTATGCTAAGTGTACTGAATGAAGTGAATTGCGGGAAGGGCTGCCTTTATGCTTGGAGGGCAGCAACTTTAACGAGTCTCTAATCCAATTTGAAGTAGGCAGAGGAGCCACTTTTCCACTTCTTCAAGTGGAGTCACGTTTGTCAGACTAATTAGGAGATCAAAATCTGGAGTTTGTTTTTTCTTTCTTTTCTTTTTTTTTGAAAGACTCATTTCAGTCATTTGTGCATTTAGTCTTTAGATGAATCTTACATGATTCTGCTGTTTGTTCGTCATGTGCTGTCTTAATGTTGATGTAAGTAAAGCTCGTCATCCAACAGAAATCTGTTTTTGCATTAGCATTAGCATTAATTAGCATTAGCAATAAGGTAACATTTGGAATTGGGAGACTTACCTTTCAGTAAGAATGGGCATTTATTTAATTTTTTTTAATACATTTCTTAGCAGAAGAATTTTTATTCATTGTTGTCACAATAAATCCCAATTAACTCTCAAAACTGTCCATATTGTGTGGATAGTTAATTTTAGAATTTTCTTCACTGTGTATGTGCAATGAGAGTGATTCAAATAAATGAGAAAATATGAGTATTGCAGTTTCTGTTTGCAGATTAGTGTTATAAATCACACATCTTTATGGCTGGTGTCCGAAAGAAGCATAAATTGTATGTTTTTTGGCCGCATACATATTTGTGATTACTATCATGCAGTCACAACCATACAGTTGCCTGAAAAAGAAGTAATAAATAGTTCTTTTGGTCACTTTTATTACTGTCACAGAACTACCACAAAATATTGTGATGACATTTAAAATTCATATCGCCCACCTCTAGCTTTCAGTGTTGTTCCTTTCTCCTGCCTACTGCTGTTGACCCATTTAGATTCAGACATGACCTCATGAATGTGCTGGACCAAACCCAAGTAACAGGTTAATCTGACCTTAAAGAGGCCTTCCTCATCGCTAACAAGCACACTTAAGTCCTAAACATCCACAGGATGCAAAGTCTAGGCGGGTTTTACTGGTTGTTTTGAGAAGCTCTCATTGGATTGGCTCAGTTTGCCTTAAATCCAACATAAAATCAGATTATGTTTTCAAAGAATACACTTATTCATCAACCAAAGCACATCTGGAATATGGTGTTTGGCTTGGATAATTTGCAGACATAAACTCCAGGGATTACATGTGTCGGAGGAGGGGGATGTGTGAGGGATGTCCCCATGCAGCGGGAATTCTGTCAGTCTTTCTGTCTTTCTGATGAAGGGTAAAAAGGATGTACGGTCTTGTTTTTCAGACTGCAAGATGTGTTGAGGAGAGTGACGGACGGCCATGGGACTGGAGAGACGGTGGCTTCAGGCTGTCACCACTGCTGTAGCCATCTGTCTGCTAAGTAAGTATGCTAATGCAAATATGGATTAGCTGCATTCATTATTAATGCATTTCCATGTTGAATTTCTTTCTTGATGGCATTGTCCTTTTCAAGCACTTGTACACTTTACTTGGGTTAGCTGAAAAAGGTAATAATTAACCCCTAACAGAAATCTGTATTTGTGTAAGCTAAACAAAACTTCGATTTATATTGCATACATAAATAGAATGCATATGTACAGTTAGACATTTTCTGATGAGAATTGTGTTACATCACAGTTAGGCCTGTCACAATAAGCAATAAATTAATAATCACATGATAAATTAAAACAAGCTCAATAATGTCCAAGTGGATAATTGATCATTTTTCTCTCTTCTCTCTCTTTTTCTGCCAATAATTGTATGACAAAAGTCTTCAGTCTGATGTTTTGTTCTCAACTAGCCAATTTTTTAAAAAGAATTTATTGGCTCTAGTGGCTTTTATTTTAAAGTGATTAGACAGGAAAATGGGTTACAAGAGAGGAGGAAGACATGTGGCAAAGGTCATCGAGCTGGGACTTGAACCCATGACGACCACTTGGAGGTCTAAGGCCTCCATACATGGATCTCACATGTATCTCACACAGCAGCACTCCAACTAGGACAGTTTTGTTTACAGAAACTCTATAATTCATTATTTGTAGTTTTTGTTGTTAAGTGTATTTAGTTTGGATATTTAAAATGTCCTCCAGTTTAAATATCCAACTTTAAATTCACTATAATTTAAAGTTTATTGATCTTGTATTATTATGCCATTACCATTATATTAGTTGAAAAAGGTCTCAAAGCAACAATATTATTGTTTATTGCGGCAACTTCTGGGACAATTTATCATCCAGCAAAAGTGACAGACAAATCACAAAGTCCATGTTTGTTTAATCGTCAGCAATATTTGCCCCATTTTACAAATACTTAGACATGATAAAAAACATTAGAAAATTAGCTTAAAAATTTTAAAAACATTTGTCAAGTTGGATGGATTTTCAGTCTTTTATGATGTATGTAGCTCTTAGTGACTCAGCGGCTAAAGCTCAAGGACTCAATGTGAAGAGGAGAAAAGTGAGAAAAATACCATAGCATTCAACAGTGTTATTATTACATTTCCTAGTTTGCTTAATGTTTTTTGCAGCACTGGCTTTGGCATACCTTTATACAAGCAAGCATCCCTCGCCAACACTGTTACTTAGGATCAACAAGCATCTGGCGAAGCTTTGAGAAGCAGTGAGTGGATGTTGTTGATCAGCTGGACGCAGACGCTCCACATGTACAACATGGTTTATCAGCACTGCTTCATGTCGGGGAGAGAGTGAAGAGGAGGGGTCGCAGCTCAGACATGAGTGGACAAGAGAATGGGGACAAAATCCAACTTAAACAATATATCTCTGGGTGCGGATTTAGATCAATCCTGGATTTATGCTACCCCCCCTCAAACTCCAGACCCCAGGCACACGTCCTTGTGTGCGTGCTTGTGTTTGTAGAACGGGGGTGGTGGGTGGTGGGATTGATCGTGCTGGTTCCACAGACCATGTGTATACCCCAGGGGGTGGTGAGAGGTTGGCTGGACCAAACACAGAGGCTCCTGCTGCATCAGAGCCTCACCCCTCCTCCTCTTTCCCTCCTTTTGAGATTAAAGTAATCACCAGGCCAGATGAGTAGTGGAGCAAACACTGGCACCCAGTTGAGCACACACCCATGTTAGCACATGACAGCGAAGGAGATAAAGGAGGTGGAAGGACTGCTTCTTGCGCCAGGTGTCACTAATGGGATTCCGGCTGCTCAATCTTTTTTACCAAATGCCCACATGATTGTTGTGAATGCCCTGTAGTGGCCCGGCTTTTAGCAGTCGGGGAAAGTCAAACTCAGGAGTTGATCTGTGACCGGTTTCTGCCAGAATCAGTTATGATGCTATTTTTGTATAACCCGTGTGCTGACCTCTTATTGGCTTTTCTGTAGGCTTGGGCTGGTGAGGTATGAAGCCTGTGGCATTTATTCAAAAATGTTGCATAATATAATTGCTTTTATTTAAAGCAGAAAACCCAGCAGTAATTCACACTTCTGGTAAAATAATTAATAAAACATGTTATTTCAGTTGCTACAACCAGGTTTCTTACTGTCCAGCATGGATTTCCAGTTTTCAGTTCTGAATTTGACAGATGAAATGGAAAAATAAAATGCAATCAAAGCAGATCCTGTTTTTTCATGAGTTTGTTGAAAGTTGTTAGTTTGGCCATATTAATAAAATTAGATTTTCAGCATTTGACTTAGAATACAGATCAGAGCCAGTCAAATGAAAAGTGGTAGTATGAAATCACTGGACCATTGATAAGTACATTTTTAATAATATTATTTGTTACATTTTTTGTTAATATTTGGATTTCAATGCATGGAGAAGAATATAAAATAAATACCCACTAAATTTAATATTTGTGTTTGAAATATTTCCAAACGGCTGAAAGATGTGTTTTTTCAGCCAGCAGACTGGCAGTGTGCAGCAGAGGAAGGGCCGCTACTCAACCTGAGAAAACCCTGATAATTCCGGCTCTTTTCTCATGATTATGTTAATAAGACTGTAATCCATTAGTTGGAAAAGTTAGGTGTTTTTTAAATTCATTTTTAAACTTTTCTATACTTTGTGGTTAAGTTTTCTCAGTAAAATTGATCCATTCTTCCGTAACAGCTTTCACATAAACAAAATTCCCCGAAATAATCTCCAAAATCTCAGCGCATATGATCCTGCTCTATTTAAGGCTGTAGCTTTCTTGAAAAGGAGCATCTGTAATTTGCCCGTTCCTTGTTTATTGCCTCTTGCGTCTTCTGCACAGATCCACCCAGGCCTTTGCGCTGATGATATATCATCGTCTCTCCAGGTGTGTCTCAGGGTTTGGCATCGCTGGTCCGTTCCAGAGAGGGTGGCTCTGCAGAGCTGGACTGCAGTCTGGCTCCATCGTCCAAAGAAGCCACCACCCCGAACCTCTTTCCCTTACACGTTGTGGAGTGGGTGCGCCTTGGCTACAATGTACCTGTTCTCATTAAATTCGGAGTGTACGCGCCTCGTGTTCATCCTAACTACAAAGGTAAGAAAAGCAACATGGATTCCTCTTTGAAGAACAAGCCTCTGGCTTCCGTAGCTCAAGAAACCACAATCCCCCCAGATAACAGATTTATTTGGTAACAAAACTTTCCTTCATCTTTTAAGAACAAAGGAAGTCGCAAGGAGGCTACACGGGTATTAATAACGACTTGGGGAGGAGAAGTTGGGTTCAAACCCTACCCCAAATAGATAATCCACGCAAAGCACTGTAATTACAGGTGTTCAGTCTGGGTTTTCGGCATGCACTTGTACAGCAGCTCAGAGGGGAAGGGCGAGAATGAGCGACAGTTAAAGAGGGGGTGGGGTGGAGATGAGAAAGGAGGAAGGGGCATACCAGGAACGCTGCTCACTGGGGGATTAGGAGTGTAGGTGGGGGCTTGGTTGTGAGCTGACAGTGTTTTATTAGTATGCTGAAGGGTGACCCAGTAAGAGGAGATTGTTGTGCTGGAAGGAGGATGGATGAAGCATTGGGAATAAAGGGAGTTTTTCCTTGCTGGAAGCCCTATAATCCCATCATTGTCTGCCGGAGCCCAAAAGACAAAAGAGGGGTATCACAACCTCCCGTTGCACTTCCAAAGCCGACAAGACCACTGGGGCACCCCAAATCCTGTACTGTCCCAACTGGGTCACCAAAGAGTAGAAAGTTCCCAAACATCCCAGCTCATTTGTTGTGTGGGTGTGCAGAGAAACATGTGAAATACCTGAGGAACCTCACTGTCACCTGGAACACTCTTCCAGCCATCAGGTGACTGTAACGCGTCATCTGACAACTAAGGCTTATGCAGCCTTAGTCGTCATCTAATGCATGTGCACCCATAGTAACATCAATAACACTGCAGAGGTGAATTGTAGTGTAAAAAACTGGGTGTTTTCTTGTTTTCTCATATTCATCCTTTGTGTGTGTTTTTTTTTTTGTCTGATGTGGGTTCTGCCTCTGTCTGCCTCAGATCCTCATATTTCCCCTCCCACTGGGGGCAGATGGCAGCATGTGAAGCGGGTCTAATGTATGCTGCCCTCAAATTAAAATGTTATGGGATTTTAGATTTGACGCCAAGACCGGGTCAGGTCGCCAAACGTTTCCCGAGCTTTGCTCTAGCCTGTCCGAGGACACAAGAGCAAATGCAGGGGAGCGTCAAGCTGAAGATCAAGATCAACCCATAAAAAATCAGGAAAAAGATCTATGAATAATGGAGGAGCTGTGCTACTGTTCACTTCCTTTGTAAACGGAGCGGATTCTACCAATTAAACTAAATACTTCTGTATCTGTTCCTACCGCTTTTATAGTTTGTCTTATGAAACTTTAATTCATTTTAAGGGGATTTTATGTGATAGTTGCGGCTTCTTGTAAAAAAAAAGCAAAAAAAAAACGATGCATAGTTTCAAAATTTATTACAAATAAAAATCTAAACATGTACATGTATTTGTATTCAGCCCCCACAGTTAAAACTTTGTAGAACCACCTTTTGCTGTGATTACAGTGTTTTAGTCTCCGTCAGCTTTGCAGCTCTAAACACTGACATTGTTTCTCTTTCTTCTTGACCAAATAAGACAACCCTTGTGACATTTTATGGGAAGATGCTCTATTGGATTTAGGTCTGGAACCATTCTAATATTTGAACATGCTTTGATCTAAAAACCATTGATTTTCGCTCTGGTTGTATGTTTAGACCCTTTGTCCTGTTGGAAGGTGAACCTCCATCCCAGTCTGAAATGTTTTGCTGCCTCTTTTCTTGTTTTCTTCCAGCATTACCGTGTACATAGTTCAGTCCCTTTCCAGTCAACTCTGACCAGCCTCCATCTCCCTGTAAAGCATCCTCAAAGATGGATTGGATGTTGAACAGAAAGTTGCTCCATTAGGTGTTTAAAGCTTAGATGTTGCTTTATAACCAAATCCCTGCTTTAACATTCTTCACATCTTTCTGTTTGACACGTCTGCTGTGTTCCTGTGTTTTCATGATGCTGTTTGTTCACTAGAGTTTTCTAACAAACCTCTACTCTTCACACAACACCTGGATTTATACTGAGATTAAAAAAACACAGGTGAACTCAGTTTATTTGTTTAACTTTTGAAGTCAGTAAGCATTCCTAGATTTTTCATATGTGTAAAAGCGAAAAAGGAGTTAGATACAAATATCCAGCACACTTTCCACATCACAGTTATGTGCCTATCTTATAAAGTCCCAGTAAAATACATTAAGTCTTGGACCATTATGTGACAAAATGTGAAGTTAAAGGAGAATCCCTACTTTTGCAAGACAGGAGCTAGAGATGTTTAAAATTAAAAAGCTTTCACTGTTATAGTAGATTATGCTCCTAGTTTTTCTTCTGTACTCATTGCATTGCAAATGATGTCAGATGCTGTGTGTCCTCAGCCTGCTGCTATGTCCCAAGGTCGTTTACTCTATTAGCAATTTTTATCAGCGGAGATGAAAAGAATCTCAGCGAGTGGCATCCGTGGTGCTTGTTTCCGTCCATTAAAGCAGCTGTTTTTGATATAATATCAGGTGCGCTTGAGATTGTGCTGTGTGTCCCCACTCCAGCCATAGAAACCATTAAACACAAGCCTGTCCAGCTCTCAGAGAATGCTTCATATTTCACCGTTGCCCGTTTCCCACTCTCGGCAATGCCCTGCAGGGCTAAACATTAGTCAGCTCACAACTAAGAGGAAACAGCCAGACCAAACTGTGACTGACACTCTTGCAATAGCAGGCTTTAGTTGTATCTGTCCAGACAATGTGTTTGAGTCTGGCAGTGTCAGGATGGTTTACTGTCGCAGGGCTAGATCAAATGTCTCCTGTGTTGTGAAGAAAATCAGCAGAGACTGTGAGCAGGGAGCTCTGACCCGAGGTTAGGACGACAATGGGCAAACCCCCAGATCTCAGCGGGCTGCCCTCACACTCGCAGTGTGACTTGTGAACGCCTGGAAAGTCAGAGTCTGTGTTTTTCACACACGTTCAGGAGTCAGTAAAACATTTACAGTCTTTAATGTTGACAACTGGTTCAGACAAATGCTAAATTTTTACCACCCGCCTCCCTAGTAAAGTTTTGTGGAATTTATTACGGTAAATGTGGGCGGGTTTTATCTTCAAAAGCAAGGGGGGAAATTGAAACATAAACCTGAATGTCAGTTTTTCTGGACCAGGTGATTGTGCAGCTAACAGCAACACATAAAAAGCATAAGAGACTGAAACCGAAGTTCTTCATTTTTGTAATCTTGAAGCAGCAGGCTGACGCAGGGACCCGAGTGCTTCAGGCTTCATGTCCTGCAGGGTTCCTGCAGAGTCTCGGCAAAAGTATGCAAGCAATTTGATTGAAGCATTTCATTGGTCTGGTCAAGCAAGAAAAAAAAAGACATTTGTAATCTCAGACATTTTTTTTCTATCTTGTTCAGTACATTTATAACAACCTGTCCATCCATTCATCTGTTTGGGGTGGGTCATTTATCATATTTATCATTTATCACAATAAATTTATTATCACAATAAGAGATTTGATTTGTCATTGTTGATAAATTGTAAATAATGACATTTAATGAAACAAAACAAGACCGTTTGTATTGTCAATTTTACTATTTTCTCCACTGTTCAATAAGAGTATGAATAAATACCTCAAAATGTGAAAATATGATAAAATTACTGTACATTTTAGTGACACAAATCACACTTCCTTATGTGAATGGAGTCTAAAAACTCATATTATATATTATATTAAAAGTTTACAACTAGAAATATCAGAATTTCTTAAAATAAGCCTGACAACACCTGAAAATCTGGGAAATTACTAGAAAAATTTATTATTCTTATTTTAAAATTAAAATAAGCGTTTATCTAAAGTCTGTCCAACTGAACTACGGAAACAATGACCAGACATGGAAATAATTAACACAAGGTTTTCTCTCCCTGATTCTCAAACATACTTCATGTTTTGCTCTGGGAAGAAGTTGAAATACCTCTTCAAGTGTACTGAACTGTTAAGTTCCTTTGTGAAGATTTGAAAATTAAATCAAGCGCTTTGTGGCCGTGCCTCAACAGCTTATGCCTGTATTAAGTTGAGTTACTGTAGTAAATGTGGGCACATGAGCTTTGTGAAGCTGCGTCCAGCCCACTAACTACGAGCTGGACGCAGCGAGAGGGGCAGAGTTAACTGTAATCTATCCCATGACAAAGAGCTATTCATAAGAGGGTTAAACTGATTAGTGGGACAGGAGGATTGAAGAGAGAAATTTGGGGGGAACGGGAGGGGGCGAGCTGTCCGAGGCAGCGGCCGGTCCCAGACTTATGATTGTATTCAAATCAAAACACATCCCACAATGCACCACTGCCCCAGCTCCCTTACTCACATGTGGATGAACAAAGAAAAGCAAAGCTGATGCTTCTCCAAACAAAACAAAAAAAGAGCTGCCTTCCTCCAAAGGTTTCCCTGTCAGCATATTGTATGAAATCTGCAGTGCTACACCTGTTTTATTTATGAATATGAAACAAGAAAACATTTGTACGGAAGCTGCAGTTTCCGTTAAGCTGATGAAATAGAGTTTTCCTGCTTAGACGCTGAAAGAACAAGAGCTGTGTAATCACAAAGCATCCAGACTTATAGGGGTTTCACATCCTGGTCCTTTGAAAAAAACCCGAGAAGGAGGAGAAAACATCATGGAGACGATGGCCAGCCGGCAGCGGCTCCGCTCTGAAAGCCGAGTCGCTGCCGGCCCACCACCCACCGGGTGAGAACCTAACTCGCTAACTTGAAGAGGCTGCGTCTTAGAGTTCAAACAGCGCTGGTGGGATTAGCGTTTCCATTTTCTACCCTTGGCTGGACTGCAGCTCAACCTGTTGGAAACAAGGACTCATTTTGAACGTAGAGCGGATCTGCCATGTGATTGAGATGGAACATCGGCTATTGTTTCAACCAATTGCTCTGTTCTCCATAGAGCTTAATGGCATTTGTCTCTTGAAGGTGGACTCTGTGTTAGTGTAGGACGGGGCAGGGGGGTGATGAATGCGTCTGCTGGAGTTCGGGGGTCAAGAAGGTCAACCTCTCATTGGTTTCAGTGGATTATCAATGCACATAATTTGAGTAACCTCTCCATAACCTCTCCCTCAGTTCTTCTCTGATTCAAACACGTGAAGGGTTGTTTGTATGCCATCGGTTTCCCATTTTTCCACACTTGTGTCCAGTCGTATCGACGAAGAGATGAGCGACCTTATTTCTAGCGTCTGACAGGGCAGAACACCTGCCAAGTGCCATCTTAGGTTTTAATTACAACACGCAACATTCAAATTTGGATAAAGCACCATTTGTCACACAGCCTGGTTGTTTTGTCCGCCCGCAGGGTGAAAGGGAAAGTCTCCTTTCTCTGTTGTTCATTATTTCTTTCATTCTCCCCTCTCCGTCTCTTGGGGTCTGGATTTTCATCCAATGCAATGTTTTTTCACCGCTTGTAATTTTTCAAATCTCTGACAGTAGAAACCCCCTGCTCTCCCTCAGCCATGCACGATCGACCCGCCCCCTGCCCATGTTTGGCCGTGTCGTGTTTCTACAGCAACTGAATTTAAATCTAAACCTTCAGCCTGGGCTTTCCTCGGTCTCATCACTATGGTAACCTGAGAGCACAAGGAATGACGGGGTGGAGCTGGGGAGGGAGGTTGTCGTCTCTTTGTAGTGATGGACATGGGGGAGGATACGGGAGAGGGTTAAGACAGGGTTGGACAGTGAAATCGGGGCAGGGCACTCTCCGATTTTTGAAAATCAACATGTACTCACACTCACGTGCTCCAGGGCCCTGTGGCATCGTAGGGATTTCCTCCGGCTGCATTTTAGCGATGCCCACAATGAGCAGCTCCACTCTTGCACACAGAAGTGGGCGATAAATTCCACATCGGTTGAGAAAAGGTTGCAGAGGAAATGTGCAGCTGTGGGAGGATCCCTCATGGCACGATTAGAGGAAACTGTCTAAAGTTATCCTGATACCTGTTATCATCTCCCCGCACATTTCCCCCCCGCTCTCCCAACCCTGCCCATCTGTTTGAAAGATGCTGACCTGAAACCAAAGGCATTCGTTTTATGGATCCTCTAAAGCGAGCGCCTCTCCCATCAAGTGCTTGTCCGTCTTTCTGGAGGTCAGTCAATCATTAAACCCAACTATTAAGCACAGCAACTACCCTGACAGGAATGCAGGGTTAATTGTTACCTATTGTCTGTTTTCACTCTCTGTGTGTGTTAAGGCCGTACACACAGGCAAATAAAATGCAAAGCTTTCAGGCATTAATCAGTGGGTCTTGTTGTCTGGAAGGAAAAAATATGTTGAATAGTGAGATTCTAAATAACTCTAATGCTGCTTGAGGTTGCAGGATATAGAAGACTGTTTAAGATTAAGTGAAGCAAACCTTTTTATTATTTTGCATTCGGCCCGCTTTTAGTCTGATATCCCTAAATAAAAAAAGTTTCTTTCAGAAGTCACCTAATTAACATGTAATGTTAATTACGAAGGCCTCAGACGTTTGTTCGGGAACATTAGTGAACGAACAGCATCATGAAGACACACAGCAGCTCTGGCAGAGCTGCAGAAATCCACAAAAATCTTCCAGCAGGACAGCTAATGGTCATGAAATGCACACATATATGTGGTTATGGAAGAGTGTTTCAAGAAGAAAACCACTGATGAAAGAAAGCGTAAACAAGTAATGTTTGCAGTTTTCCACAAACCACAGCGCTTCGGATTTGATTCAAAGTTAGGTGGAGCAAAAAATAAAGGAATCCTGGAAGAAAACTGTTATCTTCCAGTTACTTCTAACCCTTCTGCTAGGGTTAGAAGTTTGCTTTTCAATCTTACTGAGTTTGAGGTACTTTGCAAAAAAGGAATTTGCAAAAGTTTCTAGATATTCTAAGAGTTAGTTGAGATGTAGACCAACAAACCTGAAGCTGTCATAGCAATGGTTCTACAAAGCATTGACCCTGAAGAGAAATTCACATTACTCTTTTTTTCAGTTTCATTTGTAAATAAGACAATAAAAGCCACAAATCATTCTCCTTCCTCTTCTCAATTATACGTGAATTTGTGTCAGTTTTCAAATTACATTAAAGTTTGTGATTTATATAAAACAATGTGAAAAAGTTTGTGTTAATGACTGTCTTAGCAATCCATTTCTTTGATTTTGCTTGGATGTGATTTTGAAACATTTTGCAAAGTTTATTGATGCACAATCGGCCTAACCTGCAAACTGCAGGAAGGAGAACGGGTCGGTGGGAACTCCTTCACATTTCCGTGTTTACTTTCAAACTGCTCTGGCAGCGTCTGGTATGAGCATCGTGTGTGTTTTCCCCCCTGCACGCATCCTCCAGTCATTTAAAGCCCTCAGATTGAAGGGCAAAAAAAAAAAAAAAAAGAGTTCATTGAGAGACAGAATAAAAGGAGGGGGTGTATCCTGAAAGCCAGTCTGCAGTCACCAGGCAACTAGCATATCAAGTTTCAAAGCTTGACAAGGAGTTGTAAGAAGTACAGAGGGGAGCGGAGGAAGCAGGGCATTGGGTGTGTGTGGTAGAAACTCTTGTGGATGGTCCATCTGTGTCTAAGCGTGCGCTCACACAAGGTGAAGTGTGCATCTGCCATGCTTCTTCTTGTTCATTTCTATCCTTTGCCCCCCAATGAACAAAACAAGTGACTCATTTCTCCCATGCATTGTCTTAGATTTGCATTTTTAGCCCAGCACTCCTGAATCCAAAATAAAAATGAGTCATATACATATTTCTTTTCATCGAAGTTCTTTAATAAAACACATTCAAGAATTTCTGGCTTGCTAACTGTAGCTCTCCGCTAAGCCGCCCAAACCCTAAATGACAGGACACCGTCTTCATCTGTCATCTTACATATCATTTTAACCATCACTGCAGTGATTCATGTGTTTGCACTCCACCTCAGGGCCACTGAATTCTCATCATCTGAGCTAGAGTCAGGAGACTTAGCCAACATGTTAAAGCTCAATCATTTTCACTGCGGTGCACGATGGCTACATAAATTCATTATGGCTGAACGTTACTGGAAAGCACTCAGATTTATTTTAAACCAACTGGAGTCAGTGTTGTAAGAGATATTACAAAATACTTGAACTAATTATTGTTAGTGTCGTTAATGAAGAAGTCAGTATATAACACTGTAGGAAATTAATAAAGTTCCCTCTCAAGATAGATTGCTTGCATCCTGACAAAGCCAGCCTACCTTCACTTTTGGGATGAAGCCAGGAAATGAGGGAGTGAAGGGTTGTTTATTGTTATATGAGGAGCTTTGGTTTCTTGCAAAACTTTTAGTCGAGACGTCCCTCTTGAAAATGACTCACACTGAGCTCATTTCTGGGTCAAAGAAGACATAAGAAAACCAATCCTCAGTGCTTTGCAATCTTATCTCTTCTTTTGCCATTGTGCAACTGTAAACTTCTTAGTATTTTCAGTGGGATTCTGTTCCAACCCAGATTTGTAACCCAAAGTAACTGAAATTAATGTAAAAAGTGTGGCATGCTTTGCAGATGGGAAGGTGGATGATCTGAATACAGTGCAGTCCTGGAAGGAAACCTGTTAGAGACAGGAGGAAGAGGAAGAGGTTCACCTGCTAGCAGCAACAGCCTCAAACAGCCAGAGCTGCAATAGATCAAAGCTTAATGATTGTGTTACAATGGTTCCACTCATTGAGTCTATTGAGGAAGATTTCAGTGTCTAGATGTGCAAAGCTGATAGAAACAGTCCCCAAAGGACCTGCAGCAGGAATTGCAGGGCAGTGTCTTTTTTTTTTTTTTTTTTTTCTTTTTACAAAAATTAACTCAGATGGTGGGGGCTGAATGCAAATATACCATTCTTTAAAGATTGATATTTGTAAAAAGCCTTTTTAAAAATCATTCCCTTCCACTTCATAGTTAAATCATTATTTTGTGTTGGTCTGTCACATAAAATCCTGGTTTCATTGGAGTTGTAACCTAACTAAATGAGTACTTTTGTAAGGTGCCTGTGTATGTTTTGGGGTTTTTTTTCTGGCCAAAACTTTGACTGCTTTTCATCAACAGCAAAATATTTCCATGCCTCTCCCTGGAAAATACAGCATCCAACTCCAACTGTGCACTTGTAGGTTCCTGGGGCTTGAATGACATCGAGGAAAGATTTATTTTGGTTTTGAGCATTTTAGGGACTAAAAATGTTAATGATTTAATTTGTTCATCTGTTCATCTGTGGATGCTTCCACCATTTCTGCTGTTTTTATAAATCTTAACTATGTCATTTGTTATTTTGTATAAACTTGAAAAATTCATCAGAGTCCCTCTTTGCATGTGGATCTGCCTGCTTGCAGAAGGTCCATGACTTTGACACTGGCCTTTGTGACAATGGATGGCTGTGTCCTCTGCATGAAAAGCCCTCTTCCTGCATATGCTGACGTTGCCTGTCTGCCTTTGTGCGTCTGTTAATCTTTTTTTTCCTCTTTGCCTTTCGACCCTCAACCCTTCCTCCCACAGGGCGTGTGTCTCTGACCCGCGGCGCCTCTCTGCTGGTAGAACGGCTGACCCTGGAGGACGAGGGCTGGTTTGAGTGTCGTATCCTTCTCCTGGACAGCAAAACCGACAACTTTCAAAATGGCACATGGACCTTCCTCTCCATCACAGGTGCAGCACTGCAGGGTGTTGGGAACATGGGAGCTGCTTCCTTCGTCACTCGTCGCTGGTTTAGACTTTATTTAGAACGTCTGCAGCATGGGGTCTGGCTATATTCTGAAGGCCCTGGCAAAAGGAAAATTGCTGAGCATTAATTGCAGTGCATTAAAGCATTCACACTGGATGCAAGGGGATCGCTCCTTGTTTTTATCTGCCATGAAGAACTGTCCAATGCTTGTGAGGTTTGTCGCTGAAGATTAAGGTTAAATGCTCAAAGCCTTTGACTCACATGCTTCTTAACTCTAAGTCTCACTCACACACGCACGAGCTGGTTAAGCTAAAGCAGAGTTATGTCACTCAGAGTGTGAGGTAGAGGTTTGATATGATGATGCTGCAGTTGATGAAGGCCATCTGTTTGCTGCAGGACACATTTTTGGGTTCACAGCAGTAGTTCTTAGATATTGCACCGGATATTGAATATCATATTATGTTGATATCTGAGAATTAATTGAATAATATTGGAATTTAATATGATGGTGCATAGTGTTAATGGAAGGACAATTAATGTTTTCAAGATGTTTACAAATATAATAGAAGTGTGATGTACATTTGTGTTTACATGTAGATTTCACCCTGTTAGTATATTGAATCCACTATCTGGTCTATCCAAAATGGAGCGACTTAAATACAGAGAAATCCTGGAAGAAAATGTGTTAAAATGTGCAAAAGACTTGAGGCAGGGTTAGAGGACCATTTTCAGCAGGAAAACGGCCCTAAACAAACAGCCAAAGGTGTTAGATTTAAACATGTTAATGTGTTAGAATGGCCTAGTCAAAGTGAAGACCAAAGTCAAATTTCAGTCTGGGACAAGAAATGAAAATTCATGTTTACACATTGAGATATTTTTTAACTTCAATCCTTGGATGTGGAAACTCTTTAGGGACATACACACCCCAAAATACAAGCATAACATTTTGAAAACCATGTGTCATTTTCTTCCAATTCACTTTCAGATTTACTTTATGTTGGATTGTAACACAAAATGCCTATTGAATCGTGGTTGTAACATGAAAAATGTGAAATAATCAAGACATTGTATATGTATTGATACCTAATTTGGTCATGTGAGTGAAAATCACCCCCTCTGTGTTTGTGTCTTTGCTCTAGCTCCTCCTGTGTTCATCAAGACGCCGCCAACTTTTGTGGAGGTTCTGCTCGGAGACTCGTTGACTCTTAGCTGCGGAGCCCACGGCAACCCTCGACCAACGGTTGTCTGGCACAAAGATGAGAGTCCGATTGAGAAACATGAAAAAATAAAAGTGAGTCGCATCAACAGACAACCCTGGAGAGTTTTAAATAAGAATACCACGATTTGTGTTTCATTATCATTCATTTCTTAGGTGCTCAACGGTACTCTGTCTCTTGCCACTGTCACAAGAAATGTTTCTGGAGTCTATAAATGCCACGTGTCCAACACAGAGGGGAATCTGACCCATTATACGGAGCTTCAGGTTCAAGGTAATTGTTGAACGATCCGTCATCAAACGCAGAGTCGCTGCATTTCTAATATGAAGGAAGTGCAGTCGCATTTGTATGAGAACATTCAGCTTTTTGTTTATCAGTTCATCTCCTTGAGAAAAACATTTGGCAAGGGTGTATAACATGTAGTTATGTGTTTGTGTATACCGCCACCTACAGTTCATTCTGTGAACTGTAGGTGGCTTAAAACTGACCAGCAGTCATTACTGATCTGTTCATTTTTTTTAAAGGTCCACCGATCATCATCATCTCCCCCGAGGACACCACTCTCAATATGTCCCAGGATGCTGTTCTGCAGTGCCAGGCAGATGCTTACCCTTCAAACCTGACCTACGAGTGGCTGAAACAAGGACAGAACGTTTATCACATCGAGTGAGTCCATATCTGTAAAAACATCTATCAAGACGCTCGGCACAGTGGGAAATATCGCACGTGGTATTCTTACCTACTCGAAATGTTGCAGATTTAAGTATTTCCAAAGCATGCTGGTAATGCGATACGTTTTAATTGGATTGTTGGTGAGATAATTATATCATGTGATCATGAACAAGCTGAGACAAAGAAGATTGTCGTTTAGATTAACGTACCATCTTCTAAATCTTTCTTGCACATCCGTTTAGTAGAAGTCGGTGTTTTCCGTGTACATTTCAGGGTGTTTCTTTAATTTCTGTTTCTTTAATATACCGTTTTATCATAAATTGCACCATGTTTTGTGTCTTTAGATCCCTCAGGTCCAGAGTGAAGATTCTGGTGGATGGAACTCTTCTGATTCCTAATCTCATCCCAGAAGATGCTGGAAACTACACTTGTATCCCTACTAATGGAATACTGACTCCACCCTCGGCTTCTGCCCATCTGAAAGTGAAACGTTAGTGTCTTACCGTCTCATTCTTTGTGGCTCATCGAAAGATGAATGTGTTTTACAGCAATATGTAATCAGAAAGTTTTAATTTTTTGAGTTTTTTTTAAAAATTATTTTAGACCCGGCACGTGTTGGAAGAATGCTGCGTGAAACTTATTTGCCAGCAGGAATGGAGGGGGTGATCTTCTGCCCTGTGCAGGCTGACCCGCCTGTTCTGTATGTCAACTGGACCAAAGACGGGAATGAGCTGAATCTTGACAATGTAAATGTTAGCACTTGTTTTATAATCTATGCTAATTGGGTTCTCAAAGTCATTTTAGAGTTAATATTTTTGTTTTTTTTACTTGTTTAGTTCCCAGGTTGGATGGTGAACTCAGAGGGCTCAGTGTTTATAGCGACATCCAATGACAATGCTGTAGGCATGTACACCTGCACCCCTTACAACAGCTACGGCACAATGGGCCAGTCTGAGCCCACCAAAGTTATTTTGCAGGTAAAGTTCCATTTTCAGACTTGCAGTACCTTTAAAAGGGTACTGCAAACCCCTTGAGCTTCTCCTCATTTTGTGACTTTACAACTACAAGTTTATGTGTGTTTTATTGGGATTTTATTTGAGAACAGTTCTGCACACAAAACTGTGCAGAACTGTAAAGTGAAAAGAAATTATTCACACTGAATATTTTACTATTTAAAATCAGGCCCTGAAGCAATGCTTTGTGTGACCAATTTTCCATTCAGTTACAGCTTTATGTCATTTGGGTTATGCGTCTGTGAGTAGACATTTTCAAGTCTTGCCAAGCCACAGATTCGTTATTGGATTTAGATTTGGCCTTTGCTTGGACCAAAACTATCAACAATATAGTGATTCTTAAACCTCTTATAACAAGTACCTCTCAGGGTCTTAAATATAAAAATATTAAAATGTATTTAGATGTGCAGAAGTCAAAAAAGTGCCAATTTTCCAGGACCCACCATCATTTCGAGTTCCCCCCCTGCCAGAGTATCTCCAGGAGGTCGGCCGAGAGTTGCTCATCCCCTGTGAAGCCAGTGGAGATCCTGCTCCAAATGTAACCTGGAGCAAGGTACAAAAACAAATTCTGCTTTTTCTGGTGCCTCGGCCAAGTCTGATGAATCCCTTACATGAACTTCCTTATACTCTTCTCGACAGATTGGCCCTAGTCCTCGCTCACCGTACGCGGTGCTATCTAACGGATCCCTCTTGCTGCAGCCCCTGAGCAAAGACCACCATGGCGGCTGGGAGTGTTTGGCCACCAATCGTGTGGCGACTGTCAGTGCAGGCACTGTAGTCTTTGCACTTGGTGAGTGCATCTGCATTATCTGTAATGGACATGTAATCTGCAAATAGATATAATGATATATGACGTGTGCATTGTTAATGGTATAGATTTAAAACTGTCTGTTGCTCAGGCACCAGTCCTCATGCTGTGTCCTCGGTGACCATTACCACAGAGATGAACCAGGCCAACGTGTCCTGGGTCCCAGGTTTTGATGGTGGATTTACCCAGAAATTTACTGTGTGGTCAGTATTATAAAACACACCCAGGATAAAAGATTTTCTGCTATCAATAACTGAAACTATTTACATACTTTGATTTTACCCTTTAAAGGGTCAAGCAAACATCCAGGGGGAAGCATGAATGGGCATCTTTGCCTGTGCCAACATCCAAAAACTACCTGCTTGTGACTGGGTTACTCGCAGGCACTGGCTATCAGTTCAGCGTCCTACCTCAGAATAAACTCGGCTCAGGACCTTTTAGTGAAATTGTATCAATACGGACAAAAGGTTTGTTCCTTGGTTTGCCTTCCTTCCTAGCGTCATTTTGCTTTTAGAAAGAGATCACCTATGAACACTTATTGTCCTTTTAGCTGTGCCAACAGAGCTACCTAAAACCGCCACAGGTCTCCCAGCCCTTGAACCTCCCACGCTGCTGTCAGCTAACCGGACCGGGCGAGGCGTTCTCCTGCAGTGGCAGCCTCCCGAGGCTCCCCTCTCCCCACTGACTGGTTTTGTCCTCCAGGCCCGCAGAGATCAGGGCCAATGGATTATCATTGGCAGCAACATCCATGCCAATCGGAGCGAAGTACTTGTGCAAGGACTGCTAAGGGTAATTGTTTTTCACTAGGAATAAAACAAACTGGGAGAATATTTATTAAATAGTCCAATACACAATCTGTCTGTTACTCAGGACTCCCTGTATGATTTGAGGCTGATGTCACGCAGCAACAAAGTCCTGAGTGAACCGAGCGAGTCTGTGAGTGTTTCCACAGCTGGTACGTTTCTGTTCTTAATTATTTTTGAAAGTGACATAAATATTACTGGATATTTGCTACATTTATTTATTAAACACAGAAGTTAAATTATTGACTTTGGTTTGATTACAGGAATGGAAATTTATCCACTTCGTCCTAGTTTCTTAGAAGTCATCCCTGAACCACTGATGGCTGGTGTGATAGGGGGAGCATGCTTTCTGCTTCTTGCAATCATCCTCTCGCTGGTGACAGCATGCTACATGAGCAACAGGAGACGGCAGAGACGCAGAAAGAGGAGACAAGGTGAAACATAAATGTGTTAAAGAGAAAGATCTTTCACAACACAGCTAGGATGCAGCCAAAAGATGCTGAAGAGTGATGACTGACTTGCTTTGAGCAACAAACTCAGGCATCGTTGCATCACACAAATGTCTACTACAAGGTAGACATAACTGTAGCAAAATCTGGTGCTCAGATGTGAGTTCACAAAGTGAAGATTAGATTTATTTGGTAATTTATCAAATCAGCTGATAAATAAGATAAGATGACACTATTTTGTCTGAAAATTGTGCTCTATTTGCTCGAAAACTTAATCAAAAGGCCCTAAAGTGTTCATTTTATGCTATTTTTAGGTTTCATGGTTCTAAAATTCTGTAAAAATATTTTTCTCTTGCTTTTTTCATTTAGATCTGCCAGCTGCCTTTCAGAAGAGCTCATCTCAAGAGTAAGTGTCTGGATAAGGTTGATGCACATTTCCTTCAATTTTCCCTTTCTAACATGTTATAGTCTCCATCCCTAATGTTTGAAGCTATTCTTCTTTGTTTTCTTCAGCACGCGATCACCTTCACGCAGCCCGGACAGTGTCCTCAAGTTTAAACTATGTCCACCTCTTCCCTTCTTTCCCAACTCCTCGTCATCACAATCTGATCGCTCTTCGTTTGACAAAGGCAGCCGTGGGGAATACCACGATCAGCGGAAACAGCTTTTGTCCAACTCATCTCCTCCGCCTCATTACACCCTCTTCGAGAGTCATCTAGGTTCTCAAGCGCCTTCGCCAACTGCCCTGGAGTCCATTTCCCGAGGTCCAGACGGACGCTTCATTGTTCAGCCGCTGCCAGAAGGTTCAAGTCCTTCCACTAAAAATATAAAGAAGGATGTCCTGCAAGTTAATGGAAGCATTCATGGGTCAGGGAGCAACAGGACGTCAATCAGGGACTCTCCAAAATCAAGCATTTTGAGCTCAGAGAAGGATGAGAGGAAGGACTCTCCGCTTACTGTGGATGTCCCAGAGTTAAGCAGACCTCCTGCTTCCCCTGGCAGGGTACGAGCCATGGCAAGAAACTTCTCCCGACATGGCTGCTTTTACTCTGATGACGAACAAGGCTCAGAGATTCTTTTGGAAAGAGCCAGTTTTTACTCTGATAGCAGTGAAAGAAAGACCAGCGATTCCCTACATAGGTATCGCATGCGGGGCAACACTGAAGACCTGTTCTCCAGTTTGGGAAGGAGAACAAGACTGCTGGATAGAGACAGACTCCATCATGGAGGCTACCAACCAATGGAAAGCCTCCTAACTGACAACAGCACCCTGGTCTCCCAGCTAGAGAGTGAGCTGGAGATGGACAGCGTTAACAAGTGTGTCCAATTGGCAAAGGAGAGGGAAGAGATTGAGAGGGAGCTGAAGAATTTCGCAATGGATCAAAGACATCGCAGTCGAGTGAGGGACACACCCTCTCCATGTAGTCCAACAGAACATCCTCAAAGGGATGAGACCGAATCAGTGGAAGAACCTGTGTGGAAACCTCAAGAAGTTACAATCAGACAGAAGTACAGGCCCACTGGTGTGACAAGTCGGGTTTCTGACTATAGGAGAGCGTGCTACTTTGGCAACACTAGCAGTCCGCTGGATAGACTCCCCACGTCTCATGTACAATGGAACATTAGCCCTGTCACATCTGTCACTAGTCTCCTCCCTGTTCAGACTCCTTGTGAGACTACGTCGCTTATCTCATCTAGAGGAGCCACAGAGGTGTCTCTTCCTTTAGATTCATCAAGCTCGCCGGTCACCCAGAATACATCACTACCCATGCTCTCCCGTGATGTCACACTAGATCAAGCTAAGTCATTGAATCTTCAGAAAAACAAAGAGGCGCGTACCACGTCTGGCACCAAGCAGAACATAGTAGAGGAGACACAGGAGTTAGGTGTTGTTTCTAAATCAATGAGTCCATTAGATTCTCAACTACGGGATTTGCCCAACACAGTGAGACCTGAAAGTTCAGATTCCGTACAGCATAACCAGACTGAGAGAACTGCAGATATAGGTCCCAAAACTACGAGGGACCCCAGTCCTTGTAGTTCTTCAACCTTGCTGCACGATCATCATAAAGTAGGAGCTAAATCCAAAGACAGAGAGACTCAGGACCATGATGACCAGCACGTTTCAGGGTTTTACTCCGACTTAGAGAAGGAAAGTGTCCGAACACGCTCCAGGAGAAGCGACAAGTGTCTCTTCCCTGACAGTCCTAGTCCCATATCAACCTTAACTCTTGTTGAAGAGGTCGAGAGTGACCAGTCTCAGTTTTTAGTCCCCAGAATGTCCGACTCCTTCAAGGCCAAGCCTGCAGCACCGTCCCCTAAGATGTCCCCACACCAGACAAGTGCAATCCTTGAATACCTGAGTCTTCCAGGTTTCATTGAAATGAGCGTGGATGAGCCTGTGGAAGAAGGTCAGGTGACCGATGCCACCACAAAACAAACACCCAAGGAAGAATCTGTTGTGGTGAAACCTGATGTAGTTCCTAGAAACTGGGAAGTTCATGTTCAGGAAAACCCACAAACTCTGTTAACTCAGAAACAAGGTGATCCTCTGGGTTCTGCAGACTCTAGCTTCGATGCTTACAAAACACAAGGAAATAGACGTTCTCCTCAAGTGACAGCCAGAGTGAGATTTCCTGATGACCCAAGGCCTTCCTCATTGGGCCCAGAAAAAACAAGCAAGGAGCTCTATGATGAGAAAACAAGAATTCGAGCAGGAAATATTTGCACCGGCAGACCTGAATCCAGACTTGGGTCCAGGTCGGCTCATGCGTTGTTCAATGCAGCTAAAGGCATGGCAGACATTGTGTCAAAGCATTCTCAGAGTTGTGCAGAGAGTGATGAGTTTTTGTCAGAGCAGCCCCAAAGACAAGCTTCTCAGGGAAGCAGGACTAATAAAATAGTGTCTCGAATAACTCAAGCCCCTGTGCCATTTCTGAAGAAATCCTTAAGCCTTGGTCCCTGTAGGACTCTCTCTGGTGTGGCTCAGCCTCGCCCTTACCTTAAGAAATCCATTAGCTTAGGCTCACAGAGGTGGGAGCACTTTGAAAGCCCAAGACCATATATTTCTGAGAAATGTTACTGGGACGAGTTCCCAAACCCGGATGTGAGGGTGAAGTCCTACAGTCTGGGCCGCACGCCGCCTTCCCTCCCTAGACCGGGGCCCTGCTGGAGAGAATACATCCCATTCCGGCGTCCCAGCATGGGGAGCTTAGAGAGGCCCCACCACACACAAAGGTCTTTAGCTAGTCCTTCCTACCTCACTCCTTTGTACCAACCCAGACAAACCTCAATGTCCCCAATGCTTGAGCCCTCAGACCCACGACGCCAAGCTGCCATTTTCCCTGAGTCCTCCAGATGGTCCCCCTCTTTTCAAGACACGCTGAGGTCTGTCCAGCATCAGTTCATCCCTATGCCGACCTCTAACTCTCTACCATACTACCAGCACTGGCCGGATCCCAGAGGGGAAGGCTTGAGACACTCGGACTCCAGAAGAGGCCCTCCAAGGTCCTACTTGCCCCGGGGCATCAGCTGGCCTTCGCCTTATTACTCTGCCTTCCCACCCAGGGATGGAGATGGCTACAGACATCCAGAAAGGATGATGGGGAGGAGCGGAGATGCTGAGTTCAGGGACGGTGGCAGGGCCAGTTATGCCAGTCAGAGCAGCGGTAGAGGCAGCGCCGGTCTCTTTAGACAGTCCCTGTCTGTCACTCCCACCCTGCTCAGCTCCCCAGAAACCACAGAGGAACATGAACGCCACAGAGCTGTGATGGAGTCGGCCGAGAGGAGAGTGAAAAGGTGAAAGACCGCCACCATCTGGAATGACAGACGATGTGGACCATCCTCTCTTCAGATGGATTCATTTACTGTTGCCAAAATGACACTTACGGTGAGACGTTTGTGTTTTTCTGTGTTTTCTGACCACTTTTTGTGTATCTCATTAGAAGGAATACGTCAGTAGATGAAAGTTATGAGTGGGACTCCGCTGATGCCTGTTTGGACTCCGAGGTCCTGGAGGCCACCAGGTCTGGCCAGTGTCGAGCTGGTTTTCAGAGAGGCCGGGGGGAGACGGGATCGGACCAGACTGGTGGCCTCCAGGATCAGCGACAGACAGGTGATTATTTTATTTATGTTTGAGTTTTGTTTATTGCTGCATGTGCGATTATTAGTGAGCTTAATGTGACAGTGCTGCATGTGTTCGCTTTATTGTCCCAGTGCTATGATTTTTTTGTTAGTTCATCCCATGACATTTCCATCCATGCCTTTCCTGATGACCCCCCCAGGCCCACCTCCCCCTGTCATCCCTCCTCGCTCGCTCAGTGAGGCACGCTTCAACGCCCTCCGCCTGGAGTACCAAGAGTACAGGCGGGCTCAGGGATCCGCCTGTACCCGGGAACCCTGCTTCCACCCCAGCCGCGATTCGGACTCTGACTCCAGCTCAGCGCTGCTCTAGCAGCTGAACTCGGTCCGTTACTCTGCCTGATCCTCAAACCTTTTTTCCCCTCATTTTTCCTCCTGTCTCTGCTCACCTGCTTAATTCCTTTTGCTGCCTGCATGTGGTAGTTATAGTGTAAAAGTATTCATTCCCCATGAATATTTTCATGTTTTGTCACATTACAAAGACCTGAAGGAGTTTTAATTTTATTTGATAGACCAACACAATGTTAGATCTAGACCAACACTTCAACGTAGATGAAATGCTACATTGACGTTGTTGCTTACAATGCGTCAAAAAGAAAGAAAGAAAAAAAAAATTTTAAGCATATTTTTCTAATGTTGTTCTGCTCTCTTTTTCTTTCTCTTCTTCAGACGCATCGGAGACAAAAACCAAATAGCAGTTCTACTGAAAAGACAACAGCACCATGCTCCTAAACATCGGAAACATTTCATTCTACTTTAACGATTTTAATCTTGTGTTGCAGCAGCTTCAAGAAACTGTACTGTTCTGTTTTGTAAGACATCATCAGCTTTTTTCAGGCTCGTTCTTCTGTTCGATTTGGTTTCGGTGTGCTTTTTATAGTGGGAATGTGACAATCGGATAAAGTGAAGAGATGAAATGCTATTAGATAAGGTTCACAGCTCAAGGTGAGAAGTACCTGCTTTGTGAAAGCAGCAGTCAGCGACAAAATGATAGATGCATTGAAAGTTTTTAGAATCTAAGTCTCCGTTGTAGTGACAATGAAAGATGCTTCTGACAGGTCTGTAGTTGAGTAGACAACATCTCTCTGAGATATCTTCATCTGTATCGGTGCCTGCGAATAAATGGTGCTAGTTGTGCTCTCCATGTCTATATTGATTAATGACGTGGTACTAACTGTTAGGTAACTAATAAATTTGACCCAAAATTCCCAACATCTTTGTACTTAGAAGCTGAGTATATGTCTGCGATTTGCCCACTGATTGCCTGGAATCATCCCCACTCTGCGACCTATTGACCTCACAGTATTTTGTTTAAAGTGTATAAATGTTCATATGCATAGTTTATTGTGAATAAGTCCTGCTGTATTGTTATGCATTCATCCCCATCACTCCCATCAGTTGAGAAAATCTTACTTGGCTCCACCTGAAAAAGTGCGACTTTACCAGGGAAGATGACATTTGCCTTATTTTTGGTCGGTACGAAAAGGACGGCGTCTGCCGACAGGCTGAGATACAAAAGGAACAATTAAAAAGCATCAAATACGTTTTGTTCCTCATTGTGAATATGTCTGTGTATTTATTGAGATGAGAAACGCTATGCAACAATGTTTACAATTCACATCCCTGATGTGAAGGCAGCACTGTGAATATTTCATTGACTTCTGATTCTGTATCTGAATTGCAAGTCTGTTATGAATTGTGTGCCCATTTCCCTGCTGTGTTTGTTTTGTTTTCTTTGCTAAAGAAAATCAAGCTGTTTTTGTACGTTACCTGACAAAACAATTGGAAATATGTTGTAGCTATGCTTTGGGGAAGAGTCAGCCTTTTCATTGTTTTTACTTCAGTTTCCCAGTTGAAAACCCACATTTGGCGTGAGTATGCATTCCTGAGGATGGCTTTGGATGTCTTGTACAAAGAGGAAAATTTTATATCTTGTTACTTGTTTTTGTCATTTTTATATGTTTGTAAATGAATAAATTGTTATATTCTGAATGTAGCAGACTTAAGGGATGTCAATGTGTTTTTTTTAAACCACTGATGAAAAGTGTGATCTGCGTGCTTCCACTCCCGATCACTTTGCTGCTGTTACGCTCTGACAGAGAATAAAAGATATTTCGTGGTTTTAATATGTATTAAAGCTGCAAGCAGCATCAAACGGCCTTCGCAGCTCAGCGCCACTCCGGCCTCCTGGCCCTCCAGCCATTGCAGACGCTGTCGCTCAGTTCCCGCACCCGTCCACCAGGGGATGTGCACCGATGCGTTCGGCAGCGCAATCTGACTGCGCACCAAAAATCTGGTGGAGATTGATTGATGCAGTGAGGAGATATAGCTGATGGAATAAACTAGGGGACGCAGTGGAGTCCCCAGAACTCCATGCAAATGTCCAAGGTTGATAAAAAAAACACTCTTAAGCTAGTGTATGCAGTATTTTCCATGTGATGACACATAAGCGCATCTTATGCAGAACACGCGCACACACAGGCCAGACAAACTGGAAATGATTATGGTAATGGATGAGAATAGCGGCTCTCATCGCTGAGTATTGTAGGACACCCGATGATGATCAAACACTGAAAGTTTGGTCCCTCTGTGAGTTTTTGTGTAGGAGATATAACAGTTTTGTGTTTCATGTCGAGCAGGCAAACTTGGGAACGTCCCTTCAGCATGCACGAAAACTCACCGTTTTGATAACTTTTAATCGCCCATGCCTTATGAACAAACTGACCACGTTTGAAGCCGATCAATCGAAATCCCTTCGAGGAGTTCGATCAAATGCGAAGGCTGTAAACAGCCAAAATGGGGTCAAAATCGGAACTTCAATCCAAAATGGCCGACTTTCTGTTTGACTTGCACTATGACATTAATTGAATTTTCTGTGTGTCTTGGGGAGCTCTACAAGTGTACCAAATTTAATGTCTCTGCAGAAGGTATTTGCGGCGGTATTTTGAAATTTGCCAGATGGCGCTGTTGAGCTGTTTCTGTTGCGATTTTTGCGACGACCTTAAAATACGTAATTTTCACACAGACTTGACACGTCGGCCAACTTTGGTAAGTTTTTGAATATGATAAAGCTCCCAAAAAGCTAATTCATTTGACGGAAGCAAACTAAAAAGAAGAAGAAACGGTACGATTAGGCCTTCGCAGTGCTTAGCTGCTCGGACCTAATTACGTCACACGCCCCCATGTGGTCATGAATAAAACAGCAGGGCAAGTGATCAGTTGCACATTGATGCCGTAAACACAAATTTGCATCAAACATAAGTGACAGAACCTCATAAAAACTATGCTTGATCCTCTGTTATGTTGGCCATTATTACGCTGTTGCTCTTTTTGTGTTGCGCACTGCTAAGTAACAAAACTATTATCCAGATTTAAAATAACGATTTCCTTAATTGAGAAAGGAAACATATACACCATCCTTATCTTATGTGAGAAAATAATCGTCCCTAAAGCTGATAACTGGTTGATGCAGCAATTCATGAACAAGGAGCCCAGACTGGTGTGCACACTGCACAGTACACAAATATGCTTTTCACTTGCCCAAAATTGTTGCATCAAAGATCCTTCTTTTTTCCGGATTGTGCAATATCCTGTTTCTTTATCAACTGAAGTTTAGGTTTACATTAGCTAAACAATAACACGAGGTTCACTTTTTGAGTGAATTTACTGAAATACGTCTACGTCTGCTTCACTGAGACGCACACGTTCATAACACTTATCCAAAACAACCTTTAACCATCAATTGCACAAAATTTGCATTTCAACTAGAGCAGTTTTATTATTTCAGGTAAGGTTTCATCACAGTATAGAGGTGAACGCTGAGCATTCAGTATTACTCTTTCTTGGAGGCAAGACGCATCACATGTTTGACCATATTTCCAACACCATCGAATATATAGTGATAGTGATAATCCGTCTCCCACATGAAGGACGGAGTGCTGACCACTTTGTTCTTCTCATCCACATAGGCTTCGTGAAAGAAACGGTTAAGGTAAAAGCAGCGGAGGAGTCTCATTAACGATGAAGACAAACAGACTTCCACTTAAATTTACAGTGAACAGAGCTCTGAAAGGATATGTATGGCTCACGGACGACATGGCGAGCCCCCATGCCCTTCACAGCCTGCACCATGTTGGTTTGAGGCCAGTTCCCCCAGCGGGTGCTCTCGTCCCGCTCGTAGCCCATGGTCACCTCGATGCTGGGCAACACGCGGCAGGCCAGCACAGGAGCCATGCTGGCCAGGCTGGAACAGAGGCAGAAGTCTTTCACCACTTTAATGCACTAATCATCTCCTCTTATCGAGGTCAAAGGTTGATTACATGCTAGTGACATAGAAGAATATATATTTTATAGGAGAAAAACTACAACTCTTTATGAGCAGAAGCGTTTAGCTTCCATGAAGTGTCGATTTCAGCGCAGTTTCAAGCCTCCAGCTTATTCAAAGTGAGAGTTCTGAAGAATTAAAGGATAAGATCAAATTTCTCCAATTTTTACCTTTATTGACAACCTGCTAATTACAGAATACAATTTTAAATGAGCCCTCTTACAAATAAAGTTCTTAATAATCAAGCTCCGTCTTATATCAGATGACAGTAAACCTGATGAGAAGCAGATCCTCTAGTTATCAGGCTCCTCTCCTGTGGAACCAGCTTCCAGTTTGAAGCAGACACTCAGTCTACATTTAAGACTGGGCTTAAAACTTAATTTTACAGCCTATAGTTGGACTGGCTTAGATTATCCTGAACTACCTCTGTAGTTATGCTGCCATCGAGTTAAGCTGCTGGAGGACAAACTGACCATCATGTCACTTTGCTACTTTCTCCTGCTACGCTTCAATCATATCTGCAGTTATTTATGACATTAACTTTATGTTCCCTCTCTCCTTGTTCCTGCATATAAATTACATCTGTTTCTGCTTATTTATTTTAGGACGCTGAAGCAAAATTTTCCTTTCCACTTTCACTACAAACATGCTCAATTACTGCAAATTAATTTGATGAAATGAACTGACCTCTGTCACCACATTCTTTTTAATGTCCAGTAATTGGTCAATTTATCACTAGCTCTTATTTATTCATCGAATAAAAATTTGTCTGTTTTCCTTGATTATTTAAATGAATGGATTTCTAGTGGTTGTACGTTTGTATATTTTTAACCTTTGTAAAGCACTCTGTTTTACACTTAGTTGCATGAAATTTGCTAAGTGAATAAAGACGTTAAATGTGTGCATCTGGCTGGATTTCATAGATTGTCTATTTCTGTATGTACACCTGGATTTTTTGGATTTGTAAATTGCCTTGAGATGACATTTGTTCTAAATCCATACTATATGAGTAAATTGAACTGAACTGAAAACCTAATTTGAAGTGATCCTTTTTTGGGGGATAGACTGAAAATTGCAACATATAAAACCAGTACGAATTTTAAAAGTAGGAATTCACCACAGTAATGTTTGGATAAAAGTCCCCAGCTGAACATCTACAGATCTCTTGCAGCCATCATCAAGGTTTCGGTTAGATATTTTATGACTCTTTTTGGCAGAACTGGATATAAACTACCTGAATTTTTTGCATGGATGCAGCTTTTAGACATAGTTGGGGCCAATCCAGATCCTTAATGGTAGCTAAATTATTAGTGGGGGTGTATGAATATATTTGACCCGCACGTCCAATTTTGAATTTTTATAAATAAGAGAAAATCAGCAGTAAATCTAAATTTGTGTGCCCAATTGTTTTTAAAATGAATTGAAAGTTGCACTGTCATGCTATCATACCACTCTAAAACAAGACAAATTGAAACGCATCATCAAAAGTGCAAAATTAATTACATTTATGCCAATGATGAGTGTATCTGAACTTCTGACTGGCACAGCTCAACATACATTATTCAGATACATAAAAATACTCTTTTAAGCACCAACTCCCACAAAACCAACCAATGGAAAAAGCAGCTCTCTACACCCGACTGGCACATGTCAAATGTTTTACTTTCACTTTCCGTAGCCTTTGTTTTTACGGGAAATATGGTGAACTCCATTAAATGGTGTTCATAAACAATTTTGTTATTTTTGTTTTGTTTTTTGTTTGTTTTTTAAACTATGGAACTAGGATAGAGGTCGGGACTACCCTCAGTCTTCAGTTGTCATGGTGACCATTTCTTCACCCCTTCTTCAGCATTCAGCTCCGCTCTTCCCAGTAATTCCGATAATCCCAAATCTCCTTCATCTGGGGATCTTCCCACCTTCAGCTAATACCAGATGTCACCTCTCACCTGACTGTAAGAAAAGTCCACACAGCACCTGCCCATGCCTGTGAAACCAGAATGGGTCCTGCAGTTTTGTTGCAATAATTTATTTTATGAATGATGACCATCTGTACTTTGTACTGTAACAGTGCGATTTAGACTGAGAGTCTCTGTCCACACCCAGGGGGCCAAAGTCCAGTCCTCAAGCTCTACTACCTTACAACCTTTAGATGCATCTCTCCTTGAAAACCCTTAAAACACATAAATTGCTCATTACCAAGCCTCTGTAAAGCTGAGTGAGTGCTAATTATAAAGTTTTGAATGCGTCTAGAAGTTGCAGGATAGTGGCTATTGAAGACTGGGTGTGGGCATTCCTGGTCTGCCAGTGAGTAGATTCTTGGTCATTAAGGACATGAGAGTCCTAAGCACTGGAAGACGTCCAGTTATCTTGTATTTAATTACTTGGGATTATGCGTAATGTAGCGTCCTGATCTCTTCATACTCAGCACAAGGCAACTTGACTCATGTTAGCAGGTTGTTGTAAAATTAATTAACAAGTCTGTCAATTTTGAGCATACACTTCTACACAATTGATTAAGATAAGAGTAGACTGTAGGGGACACTTGTTAAGATGTAAAAGTGATCAACAGAATGAACAAAGAACAACATGCATCTGAAAATCACCTAAATGAGAAAGCAATCACCAAGGCAATGCCAAACTTCTATGAGCCGTGATTGTTCTTGGTTATAACTTTCAGACGGATTAATTTTGCGGAAGACAGGAGCTTCATCGGCTCAAACTCGTTCTGTGTGCTAATTGTGATAGGTAGGGATTACGGCGCAGGGGTCAGCAAACTATTTAACCTTCTGTTGTCATGACGACTGTCCTTTTACCTGCTCCTCCTTAGCATTCTCCTTCACTCTTTCCTTTAATTCCTGTAATCCTACATCTCTCCATACCTGGAATCCTCCCGTCTTCACCTAACACCCAGTGCCCTTTCACCCGACCTCAACGCAGACGTCTGCCCGTCACCTCATCCCTCCGGCCAGAATCTGTTGTTTTAACCCGATCCCATTAGAGTGGAAGCATTTATGTCAGAGCCTTATTGTGTCCTCTCCGCTTTAAAGGATTTGCCTGCTTTCACATCTTCCAGTTTGGGCTTAGGAGCAGTAAGGCTATTTTTACGGCATTTGCCCTAGCTGCTCTATCCACTGAGAGTTCAAGAGAAGACTCTCGCTAAACAGATTCCTGAAATCAGTGCACAAGAAAAACTACCTTTAAAACTGCTAATGAAGTACAATTTCTGTTCTTCTGGCCATTATTGTTTGTCAAATCCTCTGAGAAATGTAGATCAGATTCCCTTTTGTGTAAACAAAGGGCTGCTGAGAAGCTTTAGGCTTTGTTGTGCCGAAATTAGCCTTGTTAATTGGCTTAATAAACTTTACAGGAAGTTTGTGGAAAGAGTCAGCATTTATTTATTTTTTTTACCTAGAAAGGCTTTCGCAACAAAAAAAGGAGATCATACCATGCTGAATTAAATGTTCAGCACAGCTTCTTCACCTAATTTCATTTGCCTGACTAAATGTCTAAGTCACCAGTGACTCCTTGCGGTGTCCTAATTCCATTATCAGGTTGTCTAAATCTTTTGTTTATTTAAATTGGTACATTTTAATTAAGACAGGAGGTAGATGTCAGTGGCAGTCTGGAGCTTAGCCTCGTGTTCAACATAGTTCTGTACTTCTCACTGACTTTCTAACTCAAAGTCAGTGAGCCTAATTACTGAGGACGGATCACAACATACATACCCAATAGGTTTGCGTGAACGGTGGAACTCTTTAAGCACTCTTTCCACGTCATTATGCAGCTTGCAGTCCTTGCCCTCCTTCATAAAAGTGGATCTAAAAATACAATTAAGATTTTTTACACTTCCATTAGTATTTAAGGCTTGAGTGAACCGCATTGTATCTAATTTTACTTTTCTTTGCACAGCCCAGTTTGCAAGTGACCCCTCACAGATTCTTGACGATCCCGTGACCTCCAGGAAAGATGACGGCGTCGAAGTTGTTGACGTCCAGCGTGGACAGGTCCTGTATTTGGCTCTTTCCCTGGCCGTGAATGAAGCGAGCCGACTCGATCATCATGTTCCTGTTTGATGGCCAGATATAATCAAAAATACTACCTTGTGGGAAGAGTCGGGTCAAATGGTTACACATGCATGCGAAAGGTCAAGTCAGTTCACCGTCTGGTGTGTGTAGCTCCTACCGGTTCTCGCCTGAGGAAGGCTGCTTCTTCATGTGATCCATCACATGCATTTGCTGCTGATTTGGAGCAAACATGCGGAAGGGGGCACCGTTTCTGCTCAGGTGGTACATGGTGCTGCACACAAAGGGTTTAGAGCCATCATGTCTGCTCTGGTGGAAGTTCATGGATTGGTGAGAAGGCGCCTGGATACTCACTACACTCCTTCATGGACATCACTTCCATCCCACCATCCACATCCTGAGAAAACCTGGAATATATTGACCCACTGCGTTGGTCCACTTCTTTTCACTCGTAGGATATTATTTGTTTACACTTACCACAGCAACTTTGGTGTTTCCCCAGTAGCCATACTCCCCTTGATGAACGAAGCAGGCAGGCTGATGAGAGACAGCGGTCAGAGTCTGTTTTGACAGCAAGGCCCTGGTTGCCAGCATGATTAAGCTTTAGTCTCAAAGATTCCACAGGAAAATACCCGATTAACAGATTGCCACGGAGCCTGTGAAGACCTCTGAAAGGCAGATATTGATCTCACTGAGGATGTCTGTATTTATACTAGCAGTGTGGGGCCGAGTGACGTTAACACGTAAGCTGAGCTCCATTGTCTTTTCACGTCTTGACTTCTTCCTTTCCAGAACACCCTTCCCTATTAATACCTCGTTAATTCTTTTGATTAACTTAAGGTATTTACCCACGAGTGAAACTTTAGCTTCGGCTAATATCTTGACCCATTAAGAGCTTGGCACTTGATACAGTGCATTGATTAGGAAACGGTGTCCAACTCCATTATACAGGCATAGTGGCATACCATATGTCCTGTAAAGTCCATTAGGGTGTAAGGCTCTTACGCTTTGTAATGCCGTGTTGCGTCTAGACGGCGAACCCAGAAATACCTTCAACAGATGGAAAAGTCACTTTCAGAGTAAAATGTTCAGCTGCGTCTCAGTAAACTATTTTTGAAAAGTTTGATTCAATTCAGTATTTTAATTCGAGAAGTGAAACTCATACAACTTCACACACTGATATGAAGTCTGTGTTTTTTCTGTTAATTTTGATGATTATGAAAAAGGAATACCTGAAATTCAGTTTGTTTGTTTTTTAAGTTAGAATATAAAAGTGTTAAAAATAATACTGAAATGTTATAGCCTACTTAGTAATAGGGAAGAGTGTTGATTGGACAGTTGTCCAGCAGACAGTAACTGGCCCACTCAGTAAGGAGGGTAAGCCACAAAACGTCATTGCTAAAGAGACTGTAAGAGGGCTGTATCAAAGACGATTAATGGAAAGCTGTGTGGAAGGAAAAAGTTTAGCAAGAAATGATGCAGTAAAAACAGGGATGACCGCAGCCTTGAGCAGACTGTGAAGCCAAGTCAATTCAAGAGCAGAGTGGGCGTTCACAAGTTGTAGTCTGTAGGTGGAGTCAGTACTTCAGGAGCTACCACACACAGATGCAGCCAAGACAGAAATGGTACATTGTTATACATGTTGTGTCTTGAATTAAAGATGTCAGGATTTTCTTACCTGAACTAAGGACTGAACTCAGTGCTGCACGGTTCTCTTCTAAGGTGAAAGCACAATGTGTGTTTTCTCTAAAGATCAAGGCCCTAGAGTGTGAAGGAAAGGCGGAAAGGCAAAGATCCAGTCAAATGTTTAAGGACACTAATGATTAAAAGAAATAAACACTTAATAAAAACATTTTGGTAGCACTGTCTTTGAAGGGATGTGCATAAGACTGCAATTACACTGTCATAAATATGACATATCACCTGTCATAAACATGAGTAAGTCTTTATGAATGTTTATGACTGTTGTCATGAAGTGTCATTCGACTTTAAAAGCTAAGCAACTTTGCTTTAAAAGCAAAGTTGCTTTAAAAGTTGCACTGAAAGTCTATTGAAAGTGCCAACTTTGCATTAAAGTGTCATTATTTACTGAATAATTCAAAGCTGGCACTTCTAGTGAACTTTTAAAGCAACTTTGAATTAAAAGTGTCACTATTTACCGAATGACACTTCATGACAACAGTCATAGACTCCTTCATGCTCATGACAGCTGTTATACCATATTTATGACTGTCATTTCAGTCTTCAGTAAAAGTGTTATCAATGTTTTTTTCAATTGAATCACAAGGAAACGTTTGATATTTTAATTTATTGAGATGCACCTGTAGGGGGAGACAACTCACAGTGAAGGTTCAGAAAAAAACAAAGTCATTTGTCAATGTACAGATGAACAACAGAAGGCAAAATATGACATTTCTTTTATTATGGCCACTTTACTGCATGTATAAACAATTACTATTTACATAAAGATGAAGAAAATACAGTGAGAAACAAAATGCAGAAACAGAACAAATGTGCAACCGACTACAATCACCACATCAGTCACAAATTCAAGCGTCAGCAGGAACCTTACGTGGAACACGGAAGATCCAAACCACGGCCTAAAAATCTGGGGGGAAAAAATCTGCAGAACTCACGCATGGAAAACACATACTGAAGTGGTCACAAACGGTATTCACAGAGTACAAACAAAATTCTCTTTTTTAAAACTCAATTATGATGACATAACCAATGTTTATGCTGTGGGGTTTGCTGCCGAACAAGCCTCCATTTCTCTGCACCCGCAGGCTACACCGTGTTTCCGAAACACAAAAAACTCCCCTCCCTCGGGAGTTTTGTAAATGCTTCTGTCACGTCTAGAACAGAGGAGGTGAAAATAGTGAGTGAGAAAGCAAGAGAAAAGACAGAACATAGAATAAATAAGGTCCGTTTTTTTTTTGTATAAAATTCGTGTTCAAAACAATCTCGTTAGTGTTGATGGATTCCTGCAAATAAGCAGCATCAGGAAAAAAAAAAAAGAAATCACACACATGGCAAATATGTCAAATAAAAAAATCACAATGCTGTTTAATCAAAGCTCCACCCAAATCCAATTATAACTACGGCTGATGGTAACATTCGACAACAGCGCTGATAAGGCTGCAGCTGCTTCTTCCGTTTTCTGTGATGAGCGCCGTTTGGTGATTTAAAATTTTTTTTTTTTGCAGACTGTAGTTACATGTAAGGACCAGATCCTAAAAGCCATTTACATGCAAATCACTAACCACTTCAGCAGTGAGAATTAAGTATGAAGCAGCTCCTAAATCGATGCCACCACTAAAGAAAGCTTCCATGCACCCAAAGCCACTGTCTTTCAAGGAATCGATGCACCGACTTGTGCACGCGTTACGTTCGTTGCCGAGAGTATTTGCAAAGGTTTCCATTTGATAAATTGAGCGTGGTGTGCACATCAAGCCAAGTAGCTGTGCTCGGAGATAAAACATTTTTTCGCAAGGCCAGTCTAGTTGGATTAGGGCGTGTAGGCAGGTGGCGGCTGAAACTGATTGGCAACGTCGTAGTCGGCAGGAAAAGTCTCGCTGCTGTCCTCCATCTCTGAGAGCAACTCCAGGGCCTGCTCCTCCTCCTCCGTGGGGTAGTGGCGTAGGAGGTTTGCGGCGGTGGCGAGGATCGACGCGCCGCCAGCGCCCGCCACCAGGTAGAAGCTGATGGCGAAGGTGACGTATATGAGAGAGCCGTGGTACTTTTTGTGCTGCTGCTGAAGCGCCAAGATCAGTTCTGAGGTCCAGTAGCAAAACCCAATTACTGTGGCACACTGCAGCACTGAGGGGAGAGAGAGTAGGTTAATAAAACCAACAGAATAAATCTGCTCGATATAATAGTTCACTAAGGACATGAACAAGTTTGCTTTTCAATGTTCTGAGTGTACCTCAGGGGTTAAAGGTATCTCAAATGTACTTAAGAGGTTCACAACATCACACATTATATGAACATTCAAATTTAAAAACATTATTCTTCCTAAATGCTCTGGTAATATGTTTTCTTTCACGTATTACCATAAAACCCCCCTCAGAAATCATGATTTTACTTTAAAAGAAATTCTGATTTGATATTTTTGACAAATCATCCACTTTTACTTTGTTTATTGATACACAAAATAAAACAAACCCAACCTCCAACTATAAGGATATGTACCTGTTAGTATATGTGCAAAAGCATATCTGCGTGTGACCTTTAGGGCAGAGTGTTTGGGTCCAAACACATCCAACAGAAAAGCAGTGAGACTGCATAATATGCCGAGGAAACAGAAGGCAGCGATGACTCTCAGCAACAGGATGATTTGTGGGTTTACACAGTAATCTGTTGAAATATAGAAGACACAAAGTTACAAGATAGCCGAATGATTAACAGCTGTCTACGCTAACAGGTTGCGACGTGCTGGTTCTCACCATCCAGAAGCTTGGGATCGATGTACCCCAAGACATCCGCAACCCCCAGCTCTTGTCTAGGGCAGGCCCCTCCGTGAACCCGGAGCCAGGCCGGTTCAGCCAGAGCCGTGCACAGCGCTGTGATGGACAGAGCTCCGGGCAGAGCCGACACCAAGCTCCGCTCCGGCTGCTTGGGCAGGGAGGTGCCCGCTCTCCGTCTCCGACCTCCAGGGAGAGTGGAACCCGGTGGAGCGTACATGGTTATTGCGTCTCCTTGATAATTGGTGTTGTCAGCAGCGTTGGTGACTCCTTATTTATAGCAATCCTTTTGTAGCTGAGGGATGAGCCAACCAAGAGAGTAGGCAGAGTAAGGCCTGTAAGCCGGTTCAGGCAAGGAAGCTTGGATCACGAAGGGATGACAGCGGCTATGGACTCTTTCTTTCGACGAGTTACATACAATATGTCCGGCAAAAATTGGGATTCTAGATAAAACAAGACGCTGGCGGCCGATCAGACAATGAACAGATGGCCTCTAGGCCTGTTAGCTATTCTGTTAGCCTGATACGCTAACTCCCTGTCAACGCCAAATATAACAAAGTCTAAGGACAAAACTAAACCTAACAAAAACAAACAATGTAAAATAAAACTTAACACACGATAAGGATACCTACAATGATAAAAACATACGGTTACTATTAGTACAGAAAAGGAAACACAAAACAAAACAAAAGACAGCTTACGCTGGTTTCCTGTAATGTTGACTTCCTGTTAGCAGTTGGCACCGGTCTAAGAGGAGGAGTTGCTGCCCCCTAGTGGTGACTCATCCGAAACCACTTACACAACAGTAAATAAATGGTCCCAATTAGATTGCCAATTACAAATGGTTTTACCCCCACATACAAGTATTATACAGTTGTTGTTTGTTTTTTGTTTTTGTTTTTTTTGCCTCATTTCAAATCAAAGTAGTCTAAAAGTCAGTAGACTTATTCCTTAACATTGAGCCGGCGTATCACTCGGCTAGAAGAGATGCTGACGCAGTGGAGTGGGAGGAGTTTCCCCTCATAAATTGAGAGTAAAGTGTTTGCTGTTTAGTTACTATGTTGGCGCAAGGTCAGGGATTTCTTTTCACAGAAAGTTTGTTTACAATGTTTCATTAAATGCCAACAAATGAAACGTGTCATAACTACATATAAATTACTTGATACTCCGCCAGCAATTTATTACATAGAGACAAATGTCGTTAAATCATTTTTCTAAGACGACACGGACATAACCTGTGTTTTTATTTCAGCCGGTGTCAGTGGGTGTAGAGGACAGGTTGACAAATAGCGCGTGCCTAGCGTCAGAGAACGGAAGTGATCCAGAATGCAACGCGCGCAGCCTCTGACAAGCAAACATGGCAACATTTCCGTTGTAGACATCTCTGTAAGGTATCGTTTTACTTTGTTGGTTAATACATAAACGAACCTCATTCATTCCTGCTGCTGATAAGTGACAAGTGGGCTTCGAACCACCGGGCGTTTAAAGTAGACACGGAAGTATCGACGCTTCAACTGCGTCAAATATTTGAGTAGCCATGAAGGAGGCTCTGTCCCTGGTTCAGAGGATCAGCGCGCATCCGGACTCCCGCTGCTGGTTCGTCTCCTGGAGCCCGAATGGGGCTCTGCTGGCTTCATGCGGGGGTGACAAGGCCATCCGGATATGGGGGCGAGAGGGTGAGCTGTCAGTAACACCAGATGTAGCACAACACTAACACTTAAAGCATGGATAGCTGGGTCATGTTTCTGTAGATAAATGACGCTAACAAGGTCCTCAGTTTAAGTGAAACCTCACTTTGAGCTCGTTTATCTTCATTACAATTTAAGGAAGCTCACAAAAACACTTGCCAGCTGTGATCCACCTGGCTTGCATCCTCTCTGTTAGACAGTGACTCTAATCCATGTGTTTTGGACATAGCCTGTGTTTTATATACCTTAAAACAAACATTTTAGTATTACATTTCTGTATTTTCAATTAAAAAATGCCAAATACCACATCAAAACAGAAAATGTTACTTTTACACTATTGAAGTAGCTCCATGTGTTATGAGTAGGACCGATTTGTCCATTTGCCCCAAATGGGAGTTTTCTCAGTCTTATCTCTAACGGTGTTTGTTGAATGAGATTAAAGGATGAATCTTTTGGTGACATTTTCACTGCATTTTTAATTTTTTTTTCAGGTGACTCTTGGATCTGTAAGACCGTGCTGCAGGATGGTCACCAGCGCACTGTGAGGAAGGTGGCCTGGTCTCCTTGTGGCAATTATCTGGCCTCTGCCAGTTTTGATGCTACCACATGCATCTGGAAGAAAAAGAACGATGACTTTGAGGTTAAGATGAAACTTCTCTTGTTCAGACAGTGAATTTTCCAAAAGACTTCTGAACTTTTGAACTTGTCTTCTAGAGCTTGACCGTGTTGGAAGGACACGAAAACGAGGTCAAATGTGTGGCGTGGGCTCCTTCAGGGAACCTCCTGGCCACCTGCAGCCGAGACAAGAGCGTCTGGGTTTGGGAAGGTTTGTTTTCACCGAATCTAAAGTGAAATCCATTGTCTCTAGCTCTTAGCTTGTGTATAAACACAATTCGTTTGTGCGTTTCAGTGGATGAAGATGAAGAATACGAGTGCGTTACTGTATTGAACGCTCACACACAAGATGTCAAGCATGTTGCGTGGCACCCCAAGAAGGAGGTAGCCCCTGACTTCTTGCATGCTAATCATACCTTATCTTGACAACAGGCTATAACTGGGCTTTCTGTTTACACAGCTTCTGGCTTCAGCAAGCTATGACAACAACATCTGCATTTACAAAGAGGAAGACGACGACTGGGAGTGCCAGGCCACCTTGCAGGGCCACACATCCACAGTGTGGAGTTTGTGTTTCGATGCTGCAGGGGAGAGGATGGCCTCCTGCAGCGACGACCGCACCGTGAAGATTTGGAAAGAGTATCCCAACGAGAATGGGCAAGGTGACTTCATGGTGGACAGCAGCACTTTTGTCGTCGTGTATTGCAAAGAAAAATGGACAACTTTTTGTCAATTTGCTTGTTTAAAGGGAAGCTCTCCTGGAAGTGTGTTTGCACCCTGTCTGGGTACCATGGACGAACGGTGTATGATGTCGCCTGGTAGGAGAATCTAAGCCTGTTAATGTCATGATGATTGGGTGCATCAGTGACTTATGTTATTGTTAAACAGCTTAACCAGCCCTTTTGACATGTTTTAGTGTTTATTTATAAGTTGATGGCTTATAGCTAATTTCCCAATAGCTCCATAGAAAATCTTTATTACAGAAATGCTAGGACTCAGATAGGGTCACAATTACTGTGAATAGTGATGTCCTGATAGTTGTGCAGCTGTCAGTCATCAACACCATTTTTTTTTCTACTATTAGCTGTAATACAAATTAAAAAATGCTTGAAATTTCACCAAATTACTAAAGAAATAAAATGTTCATTATTGTAATTTGAAAAACGTCTCGGTAGCTATAAATTGGTCCATTTCTATTATCAGTCTTAACGTTATTCTCTTACTTAAATAAATCATGTCTGTTCAGGTGTCAACTGACGGGCGCTCTGGCGACTGCCTGCGGTGATGACGCAGTGAGAGTTTTCAAGGAGGACGCGACGGCCAGTCCTGATGAGCCAGTGTTTTCGCTCGTCGCCCAGGCAACCAAGGCTCACAACCAGGATGCTAACTGTGTTTCCTGGAACCCAAAGGAGACGGGCCTACTGGCTTCCTGCAGCGACAACGGAGAGATTGTAATTTGGAGGTTCAAAGAAGAAGAAGAATTAGACTGATTCTGTGGTTTTTGGACCTGATTTTGTTGTTGAAAGGTTTTTTTGTTTTTGCAATTTCAGGAAAATGTTTTGTTTGTTTATGATAATACTGCAATGTGCTTTTGAGTCTGCATTTTGGAAATGGTATCCTTTGAAAACTGCTTGAAAGTTTTTTATAAATACAGAATATTAAACATAACCACAAATGGATCCTTTATTTAGAAAAAAAACTTTTCAGACAGTACATGATACTGAAAACATGTAGAGGAGGAATTAGTTATGTTTAAATTCACAACATAACTAGAGTGCTTGTTTCTATTTGAAACACAATCTGCTTTGACACTGCAGCATGTTTAACAGCAAACCATCTTCAGAAGAGTCTAGGTTGCCTTGGTTACCTCTGTTAAATCCAACAGCACATGACTGTCATGTAACTGAGATTAAAGATGGACAGACGGACACTAATTTTCGACTGGAATTCAAAAATCGGGCGTTTCAAACTTAAAGAAAACTACCAGATAAAATTACACTGAACTTTAATAAGTATTGAGACATGCTGACAGGTAAAGCAAAAATACATAAATCAGGTTGAGCATCTAAAGGACAAAAAAAATAAACCCCTTGATTCCCTATGTCTAATTTAAAAAATGTACTGCTTAGTCTGAGTCACTTTCCCCCTCGCTGTCGGCCTCTTTCACATCCACGCTGAATTTGTACTCCTGGTCACAGCCCATGTAAGCGTCGCTCATGAAGTACAGGGTGTAGTTATGGATGCCCATGGCAGGCGCAACAAAGTCCAGCTTGACCTGCAGAAAAGAGACAACAAAAACGGAGTCAGGATGTTGCTTCAAGGAGTGTTTTTGTTGCAGCTTTTGCCTTTTTTTTTCACCTTGGCTTTCTGCTGAAGAGTCAGCCTCTTGATAGAGATGAGGCTGTTCGACTTGGGGTCTCCGATGACCACCCACCAGCCCTCCTCACGTTTCTGCAACAATTATAGATTTCCACACATCAGTCATGTTTTGATAATGGAAGGAACGCCCCTGAAGATGAGGCGTACAGTGACACTGACCTGAGGGAAGAGTGGCGCGATGACTGGACCCGTCACCTCTTCCTCTCTCTCGAGCTGCACCTGGACCAGAACTGGACTGCCACTGTGAAAATATATGGCAATTAGGGCTGAAACAATCGCGATTAATCAATTATTAACCAATAATCGCTAAATGGAGTGTGTGTGTATATATATATATATATGCTAATCACCCTAAGTGCTGTAATTAAGCCAAAACTATACAAAAAATATATAAACACGTTCTACATTTAAGATAAAAACCCTTCTTTGTTAGCAAATATGTAAAGAAAGAAAAAAGAAATTCAATTATTTATTTGCATTTTTATGTATTTCTAATATCATCTAAAAAAATTGTAGGTGGACAAATGGCTAACCTGATGTTCACTTACATTTTTGAAGATGATGAAACTATTTATGCCTTTTATTAGAATTTTACATTCTAAAATAATGCAGGATTATAAATTAGAAGAAGATTTTTACTACTTTTTAGTAGTAAAAATCTGTAAAATGAGGCATGCATTGGTCTTCAGATTCATTTTGGCCAGTGCTGATCTCGCTTTAGGCATAATATGTTAGAATACAACCTGCCAAAATGAATGAATGTGTCTGCAAGGCAATTTAACATCTGATGTTAAATACAAACCTTTTGATG